>JABFPN010004692.1:0-14601 GCA_022817305.1 Leptoteleia sp. ZL-2020 | reverse complement strand
CCCAATGGTTAGCCAACGGTCGGCCTAGCGTTGGGCCAAGCTTGAATTTTACCGTCGGCAGTGACCATCGTGCCAAGCGTGGCCCGTTCGTTACCAACGGGAGACCGTTGGTTTTTCTACATGGGTAGTGGGCGCAATAACAATAAAATGTACATTCTCAATTTTATGTACGAAAAGAGAAAAAAAAAATATAACGGCAGTGCCTTCGCAAATATGTTCTCAACGTAAAACGATTCGTTCGTAGATTTGAGAATAGTTCATTGAGAGATTGTCGTTGTGAAATAAAAATATCAGTGTTTCGGTGACTACGAATCTTGTGTCGAATTTTCGTAAAGGATTGTTGCAGTTATTTTAATATAATACGTCTTTTAATTGTTATACCAGTATAAAATTGTACTGAAAAATATCTATGTACCGAAAATATAAATTTCTTTTACAAATTTGGTTACTTATCGTCGAAGTAAAACTATATATACTATTGTTTTCGAATGAAATTAATTTATAAAACTAATTTTAACTCGACAAACGGATATAATTTTTCCCCATCGACATAAAAATACTTCAATCGCAAAATTTCTTTTAATTTCCTTTATACGTCACATATAATTGCATTATATATCAAAACTCAAAAAGAAAAAGAAATAATAACGTAATGTTACTTAAAAATCCAGCTGCTGTTTTAAAAGGGCCTGCGATTGTAATTGAGTCTCTCGGGACGTTCTTACGCACAAAACATTCCGACTGCTTCGAAATGTGTGCGTTATCAGAGCACACATATGAATCCTATTCAAAAAGCATCGAGTAAAAAGATTACGTTAAACAATTACGGGAAAAAACACGGTCGAAAATGTTCTCTTTCTTAAAAAGAATCTCCTATTTAAAATACTTTCAGGTAACATCAAATTCATTATAACGGAACATGGTATTTCGAGAGAGAGACAAAGAAAGCCTTCAGAAACGAAATATTGAAATTGTTTGCAAAGACAATCAGCGTTTCATCAAAATGCAAATAGGTCTGGGGAAATTTTGCCCCGCGTTTTACTTTTTCTCGATGATAATTGGTCATTACATAATATTTACGCTGTGATTAAAGAATATTCTATTATTTACAATTGAAAAATTTATATTCAAACTCATTACAATGCAAATTTTAATTGTAAATACAAAATAAATTCTTTTATTTCGCGCACTTTTCGTCCCATGAGAAATTTCCTTTCTCCCTAACCGAATAAATAATACACATACACATTTATATCGCAAATGTTAAACAATTATATTGCAATATCACAAACAAAAATTACGTACAAAATTGCATCGATTACATTTATTGCGCAGATCCATTTCCTTTCAACGCAAAAAAGAAGGAAATAGACTTCACTGATTATCACTTAAATTTTCGTACTCAAGTTCACGATGAAATTGTTGTTTCCGGAAATAAGTACCCAGGGCAAGATTGCGGGGAAATAGCGCTTTAATAATCTAGTAATAATTAGAACGTTCCGGCAAGAAAAAGTCCCATCATCTGTACGCGAATGGAAAAAATAAACAAATAAACAACAACGAAGCATTATTTTGCGAAAATAAAATTGGTCCTGGAGGACGAAGGGCTTTCGCAACAAATGATTCGAATAAAAGCAACAAGTTTAATTTGGCATGAAAATTCGACGTCGGAAATAGCGCTTGAAAGTTATCAAGTGTTCACGTCGTAATTCATTTATTTAAAACAGTACCGGGCACCGGGCGATTCCCTCGCACTTTCAGTGGTCAAAGCAGCGAGCTTATTACGGGATCTGTAATCCTGCGGGAAAATCCGCCGTACCAGCTTGCCCATGCATCATCGTAATCTCCGAGACCTCGGCGAATAATTTTTCCTTTACGCACCCCTTCCCCCCCCCCTCCCTCGCCCCTTGCGTTTCACGGCACGGTTATACCAGTTGCATTGGTACGCCCGTGATTCGGGTCACCGGTTCATTTCTTCCGATCAACGTCCCCGGGCACTTGAGACCCGCTGTCAATGCTTATTGTCTGGAGTAAATTGCTTCCGGTTCATCGACACGTCAATCCGGAGGATAAAACCTTACTTGAAAAATGCGACAAGAAATCGAACGCTCTCCGTAAAACAAAATGGTGTAAGAAACGTTGATAAGCGCATTCCCTTCGATTTCAATAAAAACGTAAAATTTATATTGCTGACAATACTATTCCCTCGTTACACTGAGAAAAATTATGTACTAATACAAGAACGTTTATGGCCATTCTTGTGACGCTCGTTCATAAATAGAAATAAATAAAAGTGTAATGCTGGTAGACGGGGGAGAAATAGTTGTAGTTCATTTTTCAGGACACCTGGATAGGCCCTGAATTTGAATTTTTATTCAACAACTTTTACAATGCGAAAATTTAATTTCAACAACTATACATTTATTATCACAAGATTGGTTGGTATACGTTATAAATTTTCGTGCATTATTTCTCCGAGTGTACGTATCGCTGAAGATAAATGGATTGTATTTTATAATGATTCGCACGTACATACATGCATATATATATGTATATATATATATGTATGTGTGTATGTATATTGTTTTTGGAAACTAAAATCTATATTTGAATTCAACTCATTCAATCAATACATGCGAATAAATGCAAACAAATCTTATAAAACCCGGAATGAAAATTAATAAGTAATAGCAGATTGAGTACGTCGAAGGGAAGTTTTAAACATATTAATTTAAGCATTTGGATATCCATAATTAATCCCGACAACAAGCTTCGCGCGCGTCTACCGTAGGAACGGTAATTTCAATCAAAATAACGAAAACGAAATATTACCGTCAGAATCGGAGTTCATTAAATCCATGAATTAACAATTGGCGCGTCATTAAACGCGAGCAAAAAAGTAACCATGGAAATGATAACACTGATAACCATTCCGGCGACAATCAATCATAAGCGTTGCGTTTCTTTTTGCAGTTTAAAAGCTTTAAATAAGGCGGAACAAAAAGCGGAATATAAATCAGCTTTAGGAATCCGACTGGTGAACATCAATAATCTCAAATCCTCATTCCAATAAAAAGGAAATACCATTTGTCAAGTGTATATCAGTATTTTCCACTAATTAGGTCGTTTGGAGTGCAACCGTTTGTTTGGCCGAACGTAGTAAACCGACTTCATCAATTAGACGTCGACCATCTTGGTACGACACCCTTCGATCTCGTTTCAGCGCCTCATCCATTTACCCACAGTTCCATCAATCTTGAATTAAAAACCGGCCGAATCACGTTTTCTTCCCCTTATGCAATCATTGGCGATTTACCGATTACGCTCGCGCAGTTGACTTGCTACAAATTTATTATTATTCATAGTTAAAGTAGCAACATTTGCCTCGTTCAATCTCAATTTCAGCAGAAATACAATGTACCGGAGTTTCATTGTTCGACAAATCCCCAAGAACACTTTTTTCGCGGTACAATTTTGTTGGGAATTTTAATAACAAATTTATTATTAAAATGGAAATTAAGAAAAGTTAATTTTATTGCACTCGCACTGAGAAAACAAAATTTCGGTTATCGTAACTATAAAAATAAAGTTCGTTTCAGAGTCAACTATGGCGCGCTTCCACTTTGTGCAATAAGCAATGCACATAATTTAGACTCAAGAGAACTATAAAATAGAATTAAGAAAATCAGTTACAATAAAAAAGAAATGATAAGGCTATAAAACGGGACTAAAATTTAAATTTTTTAACGAAACGCTTTTGAAAAGTACTTTCAGTAATTTGTATTGTTCTTTGATGTCAGTTTTAGTGCACTTTTTATTATTTCAAGTTTTTCTTTATCATTGTATTGTTTTGCAAGTTATACCGCAGACGGTATTGATACTGTTGATAAATTTAGCTCATTGTGTTTTGAAATTTCTTTTCTACAGTCGATTCAAAAACCAATTTTAAAGAGCACGAAAAGAAAATATGTAATGAAAATCACTAATATTATTAGTAAACAGGTCGTATACTTGAAACAATTGAAAAATTACTATCTTAGGTTAGCGAAAGGTAACTTGCCGGGAAAACTATAAATAGTTGCAAAACTTTTTACTAATCTAAGATTGATTTGAAAATTGACTATGTATATGGTTAATATTACTATACTTTTTTCTAAATGCAGCAACTATATAAGTTTACTTCTAGGTAAGTTGCTCTCAAGGTAGTTATTTTAACGTGTCGCATTTGGAAATTAACATTGGATTTTAAAAATGATTTTTGAAGACTTAAAGTAAACTCGAGTTTAAATTGAAAACATACCACAGAAGCGTTAAATTGTCGAGTGGTAATTATAAAGTACGAAAACATCCTGAATAATTTCACGAGGGCATACAACAAACATAAGCGCGCTAATTTGTGTACTTTTCTTCTCTAAGAGCTTACAGCGAACTAAAATGTTTAACTGCATTATCCATCGGGCAACGCTGCTATAAAATTATTCAATGAAAATGGACCGGGGGGTTTTAAAAATCTGTCTGTGTGCGCCGAACAAAACTTTTTATAAAAAAGAACTAAATTTTTGCACGACGTCTCATGCCGCAATGCTAAGTTTCGTGTTATTAGTTTTGTTGCGCGCGAATTTCAATTTTTGACATCTATTTAAGCTTCGACGTTGAAGGGAAACGCAGCTGAACAATGATTTACTCGATTGTAAAATAGATTTGGTGCAACTGAATTCCTGTAACTTTGGTCCGTTATTGGTTCGTTAAATTTCGATGCGAAAGGAAGACTGAAAAAGGCGGTACTCGCTTTGGGAGATTTACCAGTACAGACATTGTAGGGATTCTAGACTAGCCAGGAAATTATTGACATTTTATAGTGTCCTAACGGATAAAATTTGAAATATGCAAGTTACATAAAAAAAAAATTATTTATAGGAAAGTATGGTCATTTCATATAATTCTTGCGCAACATTATAAATTCTTTCATAATTCCATTAATGTTTAATTTCAAAAGTTTAAAATGTAATCATTTTGGAGACAGCGAAACTTAATAAACAAATTTATCTATATCTGAAACAAGTTTTACTGGATTGCGAACCATAATTGACAATAAACTTTATTCAATTGAGTGCCTTAACTATTTGAAAGATTAGACAATTCAAGCGAATTCCCTTGAATTGGTTTCATCGTCTGTATTGATCAAAGAGACAGGTTTTCCACTTCCCTTTTGTAACAGTTATTAATATTTTAAGCTTAATTAAGATGTTGACTGAAAAATAAACGCTTCGAAAAGTACATCAAAACACGAATTCACAAGTAAAATAACGTAAAGAAACGCAAGTACACGTGACAAGACGTCGCCAATGAGCGAAACGTCGTTACAGAGTATCGGCGAAACGTCTTTCATTCCGAGAAAGATTTTAAACTACTCGTCAATGCGACAGAAAAGCGACTTACCGCTGAAAGCGTTCCTCAGAGGCCGAGATAAAGAAATTAATTGAATAAAAACAGACTTCATAACAATCCAGATTATTAATTAGATCACCGTAAAAGGGACATAAATAAATTCACGTCTTTAACGCTATTTACCGGAAAGGAGGACAAATAATAAATTAATTTGATATTATCAAATAGTAATATTTTTGATACTATTTCCAAACAATTATCAAGAAATAATAAATATTGTACCATGACCTATTACGCATAATGTGAACAACTTTTTTATATTTTATATGTATTACTTAAGTTTGGATAAATTGAAAAATTGTTATTTATATTCTAAAAGTGGTTATTAATTTAAAAAAATAATACGGTAGTAAAATAAATAATTGGATTAAAATAAAATTTATAATCATTGCGTTACAAAACAAATTAAATCTGTTTCGGCTCGGTATTAATCTGTACAATTTGTTCACCCTTGTTACGAGGATGGCAGATATATAATGATTCGCGCCTTAAAGCTGAACGCGAATATATTTCCAAACCGTGCGGAATATTTTTGGTTAATAAAATACGAAATCCTTAGAATCGATTATTTTTATTACATTTAACCGGCTGAATCGCGTTTCTTCGAACATTAATTCAGTCCATTAAGCCCTTTTTGTTGTAATAATTATTCTTAAGTGTCTATAAACATATATCAACTCGCAGCTTTATAAACGCCACTTGTTTTTACATCACATTCATTATAATCATAATATGGTAATTTACTACTTGAGAAAAGAAGAAATATAAATCTCTCGCATTTTAAGTAGAATTTAACCGAAGAATCTAAGAAAATATATCTCTTGGCGACACTCGTTCTCCATATAACCTTGAACGCTGCCACGATCAAATGTCAAAGTACCGCGCTTTATTTCTTGTCAAATTTTATTCGAGATGGTAAAACTATCAGGATTTCTATTAGCCTTCAAAATGTAATTTTCACGTTTTTATACGACGGATTTAACGACGAGTAATTTTAAGAGATATACTTAACAAAGGCAGACAATATGCTTCTTTGATAGTTTTAAACTATTATATAAGCTATTTTAATCATTTTAATATTCATCATTAAAGTTTTCAAGCAAAGGTAGTTTTAATATCAAAGTATTATATTTTCATTACTTTTACAAATAAAAAAAAATTAAGTACACGTTTATTTCTTTATTTCTCTATGGGAAAGAATTAAATAGTTATGATTGTTTAATTTCAATTAATTTAAATTTTAATAGAAATTGAAGCTGTAAATGACACATGTCTGTCAAAAGAATCAACCAACCTCATATGCAGTTCGCCTGAAATCATTTATATACACTTGTCATCGCATGCACGGAATCCATACTGCACTGGAAACTTGGCAACAGTACAAAATTGGGACGAAATCCTTAACATCTGTAGATACATAACACAAGCCGCTTCTGAATACGTGTAAAATATAATTATATTTACACGTTTACGCGTATGCGTATACGACATTAATTTAAATAAAAGTGTATAACAGTAGCCATTTCGATTACAAGATGTTACAACATTTTCTATAATGATAACAAAAAATATCATGTAACTAATCCCATAAAATTTCGACAAAATATCTCCATTAGATATATAACATACATTATTCCAATTGGCATTGCAATAACATACCTCTTGCGCAAAATATAATTCAACATTGCATTATGTAAATCTAACATAAGACATGACCATATAGCCTAACGTCTGTTACAACATTTCAACAAACCAACATAAATTACACATAATGCTCTATTCTTTTAACCAACCAGGCCTACGTAAAGCTGCCCTATGCAATTCTCCGAATTAAAAACATTTTTGCACGTACAATGTCGAGTGACAAATATTATCAATTTTTGTAACTTTGCTTGGTTACTAAAGTAATAATAACGTCACGTCAGTTATTGCACAACGAAGCAATTTTTTAAATGAATTCTGACACAATAATCTATATCTAATTGCGCCTCAATATTCGACTGCAATTACGGTGCATACTTATGCATGCACATAATCCGTTTGAAGTGGATACACAATTCGAAATTGTTGCACGGGAATTGCATCGAAGTTTGGAGTGAGGACCGTTGCGAAGCGCGAGGCCAGAAAAAGCACGTCAGCCTATGCGGCGCGGGCCAATTAAATGTTCGTGAATTGCATTGCGAGGATGAAAGCGCCCGGGCCGATGACGAGAACCGCCTCGGAAGGTGTTGAAACTTTGGTACTTAAGGGTAGTTACTGTAAGCAGGCATGGCATTGCTCGATGTTGATACAGCCGGTAAGCTCCCGGAGTCGTGTCTAGCCTCGCCTTGCCCCCCCCCCCGCCATCGCGCCCTCCTTCACCCCCCCCCCTCCGTCATCCAGCGCTCAGCCATCGGCGTCTCCGTCTCTCGTCCGCTCCTTCTCCACTTGGCGAGAACGGTGCCCCGGGGTCGTAATTAGTTTGCGGCTGGCTCCGCCGACTTCGTCATTCCTGCCATGGAATTGGCTTGTCGACTGGCTCGGTTGCCTGGGCGCGCCCTTTGCAAACCGTGAATGCCCTGTTTATACGTGCGCGTGCACGCACAAACGCACACGTTGACACTTAACAGAATAAAGATGACGCGGGCGCGCCCTGAAAAGGGGTTAAATCAAAAGGACCTCGTCAAGGGGAAATGTCACTTTTAATCGCTCGCAGACTTTATAACGACGCAATTATGTGCCCGCGTGCGCTTTTTTTCTTCCTTTTTCCTTTTTTTTTCTTTTTTCTTTCCCCCCCCACCCCCTTTTCCATCCGGCTTCAAAATGGCAAATTATTGATTGCTAAAGTTTGCTTTTTATTGCTCGACTCGTCGAAGCTCGCCCGTGGCGAACCAACCAGAAGTGATAGTCAGAGCCCTATTGGGCGACTCATGTTAAGCGTTGTAATGCCCTAAGAATTGCAGACATTTACATAAATCCGCGGCAAACTTTGCGGCCGTTGAAGTGTTTGGCAACTTCGGCGTCATTAAGGAAGCCAAAGTGTTTCTTTGGGGGCGAGACGGCATTAGACTCGGAGAAATTTATTGGTAGGTGCTGCTATATTTTATAATAGTACTCGGCAATTAGTATGTATTTATAGTATTTTTTATATTTTAGTGTAGTACTTAGAAAGAAAAAAAAAACATTAGAAAAAATGTCGTTATCAAGGAGTAGAACTCGTGCAATCGTCAGACGCACCTTTTACCACCATTCTACAACGTTGGTTAGGCCACACCCCGCTCACATTGCCACTAAAGTTTGACAATGCCCAATATTTTTCCAGACGGCGTCATAGAATGGTGGTAAAATGTATAACTGGTAACTGTAAGGTTACGGGTTGTATTCCTTGATAACAACACTTCTTACTGATATTTTTTAAAATATATTTCTTAAGGTGAAATGTCACTCGTCGCGATAAAATTAATTCTGAATTCGCCAATGAATGACATTTCACCTTAAGATAAATTTATAAACATATTATAAGGAGAGAGAGAGCTGTAAATAAACATATGGCCTGAGTTATTATAATAAATAGTAGCGAATACTAATAAATTTCTCTCGGTATACAATTTGTTCTGCCCTTCCTCTTGTGAAGAGACACTTCGTGTTATTCTGGGCATGAGAATCCGATAGAGTAACTTGCTTTATCTAATCTTGTTGTCCCTTTTTCATGGAATGATCTATTAACGCTGATTTTGAACTAATGTGCATTTAAACTGAGTATTAATTTAAAAATAAATTTGAGAATATCTGCACTTTATTTGCCTAAATGCCTTTACGAATGGAGGTTTAAATTTCTAATTGTATTAAAAAAACTCCAAGTATATACCTAATATATTCTTGGGAATATCATACATTTTTAATATTCCAGAAACGTTCCAAAAAACTTTCTGGAATTGTACATAGGAATCTATTTAAAAATTATGTTTTCAAACAGAATATTCTGGAATATTGTTTGATGTTAGGATATTATTATTGCAGTTATAATGAGTGCTTTGTGTTTGACAAGTCCTCCAAAGTAATTATCTGATATACCATTTTCGAACCTAAGGAACGTGGAAATTAATGCGCAATATTGTTCGGTTTCCAATTAAATGGTTAAAGTATTTGCAAATACGTTTGCTTTAGCTTACAACGCTTTGCTATTTAATTTAATAGCGACAGAAAATGCAGGTTTCGTGATGCGTGACAGTTATGTCTAACAAAATCACGTAATATAGCTGTTCGTAATGAAATTGTTAAGATAATTTGATATACTCAGTAAATTATATCGTAACCAGTGTGATTAAGATTACACTTGGTAAGATTGAAATCGTACCCTCCTAATGTGATGTTGTACGCATAAATATTGCGAGATACTGTGATGTGATTGTAAGATTCCTCCAATTTGTATTACATCCAAGAATGCAATTTAATATCAATAATAAACTATTATGAGAATACTATTTAATTAAATTTGTGATATGTTTTTTAAGGTAATTGCAAAGACCTGAGAACAACTCATTTTCTTTTTATATAATGAAATTTTCTTAATCCTCTAACAATGTTTCTTTTCATGACAAACTTGGATAGAATGATCGCATTATGAAGTAATAAGAGAGAATTTACGTACTAAGTATTTTAAGGAACAATTAAAATTGCATTTACATAATTTCTTAGACTCATTTTTAATGAAAAAATATTCCAGGTGTGCAATTTGAAAATTTAAATCTTAATCGTTGAATTACACTAACGTTTTAAAAAAATAATTAGCACTTTAATTTCTTCCTAAAAATATTAAAAAATTTAATAACAAAAGGGATTATACTTTTCTGCATTGAATAAAACGCAAAAAATATATTCAACGAATAAAAAAAAATAATAGAATTATTATATTATATTAATGACTGAAATTAAATATAAAAATTCGTCTTAAAAAACACAACGAATTTTTCATTTTATTGAGTAAAATTCGTGTCAAACAATGATTGAGATTTGTTTTTTAGTATTAAAAAATTTCTTAAGATCTGTCAATACAAATGTTACAGTTGAATAAAATCTCACTCGAAACACATCATACTGACATTTCAATAATACAGCGTTTTCACTTGCAAAAAATTGGCTAAGTCACCCTGAATTTACTGCATTTCAATTTTTATACATCCAATACGCAACTAAAATTGTTATTCAATGCAAATTTTTCACTTTTTATACAAACTTCATATTTTTTTAAATAAATTGTCCTTATCATTTAGTTGGGAACTGCATTGATATTTAAAAAAAAATATATATTCCATGAAAATAAATTTAAAATAATATAAAAAAGACAAAAGGTAAAATCTATAATGCTTTTACGGTCAAATTTTATTTGTTTATAATTTATGAAACGTTAATTAATTAAGTAAAAATATTTGTATTTAATTAAAAATATCTATTTTGTTGATTAAATTCAACCGTGATATACAATTAAACAATAAATGAAACTTTTTAGTTATTCATGAGTTAAAATTAAAAAAAAGAGAAGAAAAAAAACTGCAGAAAGTTCCGTGGTGAAGGTATGCAAAGTGTAAAACCCTGATGAGTAATTATCACAGAAATATAGGAGGTCTTTACATTAGATTGCGGTCAGAATGAATTGTTAACTCAGTGGCAATTCAGAAATTTGATTGCACTATTCCATACAGTAATGTGCTATTCTAAGATCTTAGAAGTGCTACAATAATCTGTTCCTGAGAAAGCTGAGAATGGTAATATGTATTCTCAGTATTTATTAGCTTTATTTGTCTCTCTAATTTACTTTGCAGTCTACTAAATTCAAGATTCACTAACTATGATATTCTGCAATTTATAGTTATAAGAACAATAAACTACAAACGATGACAAGTTCTCTATAATAAAGCAATTTAAAATATTTAAACTAAAGACAGAAGCGTAAGAAAAATTTTTTTTTCTCATTTCGAATTTAATTGTTCAAATGACACACTTTATTTTACGTTTGAATCCTAAAATGGAAGTGTTTTTGAAATGGTATAGCGATCAATAATTTAACATATTTTAATTTTACTTTTTTTAGAACTCGATGATGAATTAAGTTAAATTCGTTGTAATACTAATGCCTTCGTTAAAAAATTCTCTTAACGAGCTAATGTAGACAGGTCTAATCCTCGTTTGCCATTGATTTATACTAGGAAACCTTTCATTAAGAATCGTTATAGAAGTTAAGGGAAAGCTTAACGATTCGAGTTCTAGAATAAATATAGAATGAAAATTAACATCATGGAAGCTACACCCCGCATAACGCGAAATCGAAAGAAAATTACTTAGCATAATGTTTAGGCTACAACGGGAAACCTATTTTTCTTAAAAGCAAAAGTGCGGAGTGTAACTTCACTGGAAGCTACGACCCGCTAATGAGAATTCAGGGAACCGGTGAGAATATCGAAAAGCTTTATATTCAGGATCTAACACGGTAATTTTTAATTGATTTTCGTTTTCGGCGTATGAAAATATTGATAATAAAATATTTCGTAACCCAAATTTCTCTACAAACGTATTCCGGCTTTCTAAGCATACGAAATTAATTCTCGTAATGCAATGTTGAATAAGGTGTCTTCAAATTCCGTATGCCTTGAGAAAGGCGTACATTATGTGCCGAAACGTCTGTATAATTCAATTCTGTTCCGTGCACGAGTGTTTTGTCTGATGTTCCCTCGAAGTGTTCTTATAAAGGAAATCTGTAAACTTAGATGTACACATCGTCCCTGCAAGAGTGCTTTTCCCTTTCTTGTGTCGAAACGCTAAAGCACATGTACACATTAAACGTATCAAGGCTTATTTGTCCCTGATTTTTCCTTCCAAGTTAACAAATTATTTTCCATTATTATGTTTTAAAATTCCATTACGTTTCCCGCTGTGCGATACATAAAAACTAATGTTTGCGGTAAAATAAATGGATATTCTTCAGATTCTATTTATCCGCGTATATTTCAAACATAAAGCTGACGTGGGGAGAATGATACAAAGAAATGGACGGTTTTTTTTTTTCGCTACGAACGAGTACGCAAACGCAGAAATGTTCAGCTTGTAATATTGCATTGGTAAATTGATACGCGAATCGAATGAAAGGTAATCTTTCAGTGAATAACACGTGAACGTCTATTCATATAATCTCTTCTGAACTTACTTAATAGTTCAAATACGGCTTAGAAGGAATAATCAAACTGCTTATAGTTTAGATAAGTTGCACGCCATATGTTAACCTTGATAAATCGTTCGCTTAATATCAAGTCAAATTAGATCACAAATTAATAATTTGTGAAACAAATATTATTTATTTGATATTAAACTGTTTTTATGTACACCATGTGATCCATTTTTATGTACTAATCGTCATTGCATGTACAACAGGCGACTACACTGAGAAAAAAGTTATATTGAAAATTACTATACCATATGAGTTCTGACAGATATCGTCTATGGTGTCTACGAAATTACTATACCAATTATAATGAAATTTTCCATTCGATATAATAAAATTTAATATACTAGTATGATAATAATCACCAAAATAACAAACAAATTTACAACACTAATATAAAAAAATTTACCATATCGAATTGAATAATTCTTTATAATTGGTATAGTAATTATGCTGACACCATAGACGATATCTGTCAGAACTCATATGGTATAGTAATTTTTAATATAACTTTTTTCTCAGTGTATTTTAAAGATACTGTCCTAATCAAAGTTGGTTAAAATCTAGATATGTTATTTGCCACATATATAAAACCAGACCACATAACTGTGTTATTAGACTTTACATTAAGGTGAAGATTCGTTTACTAACTGCTATTGTAGTAAAAATTACTTAAGGGAAGAATTTATTTTTCCGAAAAATTGACAAAATTTATAAATTGCAAAACGATAAGCTACTAATGGATAAATATTCTACTAACGGATAAATTCAATTTCTAGTAAATTGAACAAAAATTACATTTATAGATTTATTGATTTCGGCGAATGAAATTTTTCAGTTTCGACTAAAATAATTGCGAGTTAAAAATTATTAACTGTGATACTGCAGTATCCGCATAAATTACATAATTTAGATCATGATAATGTAAAATAATTTCAGTTATAATTATTCCATTAATGGAAGAACTATTTTTGTCAGGGATTTTTTGTTTGAAACTGTTCTTATACCGTTAAAAAACTAACTTATTGGCAGAATGTAACAGTATATCGCTTTTATAATTTAAAAATATGTCTGCTGTTCCTCGGATGAATGCGAATATATTTTATAAACTTGTTTTAAATATACGTATTTTATGTGCACGTTATTTAACATATTTAAATAAATTTATCAATGTTTTATATTGATAATTCTTTATCAATATAAAAAATAACTACATTAAACAAAGAAGGGAAATGCAGAAAATTAAACTTTTAATAATAGAAGATAATAATTTAATCATCGAAACGTCAATCAGGTGATATACGAAGAAAATATCATCCGTATAATTTACATGAAAATGATCGAGCAAAAAAATGTGATATTTAATTTGAAAAAGATTGATTTCAAATTGTAATTAAATCAATGATACGCTATTTTCATCATTTCTGATCAATCACTGCATGTTTTATGTTAATTTACTTTGAGGACTTAAATATATATATATATATATCAGAGTACTATTCTTGTCACCGATAAAGAAAGTTTTTCATTTTCTACAGATTAAAATCACCGAATAAAGTTAATATTAGATTATCGCCAATTAGAATTCAAAATTATTTTCGGTTCCTATGTTTGATAATAAGCTGAAAAATATCTAGCAAAAAGTTTTGCTTAACAGATGGTTTTTTAAATAGAATATATATATATATATATATATGCAAGTTTAGGCTCAAGGTTAATGACATTCGTTACCATATTACATGTATTTATACACTCACAAAACTGTCTATTTAAGAGTAATAAAATCTTCTTATATTAAATAGGGATTCCATTCAATATATGGACAAAACTCAATTCTATTTATAATAAGAATACATTATTCTTACAAAGCATATATTTATATTAAGAATAATTTCTATTTATAGACTGAAAGAAAAAAGTACGACAATAACAATTGAACGACGCATGTGTATTTTCAA
>JABFPN010004691.1:0-14602 GCA_022817305.1 Leptoteleia sp. ZL-2020 | reverse complement strand
TAAAAAAATATGACGCTAACCGGCAATGTCGCTAAAATATAATAAGTAAGTCATGTGAACGTAACATAAGGTACAGTAATGCCACTCCACCGTGTATTAATTTTAGCGACATTGCCGGTTAGCGTCAAAATCAATTAGTGAAAAATATAATGCGGTCTTTTTCTTTTTATAGCAAATTAATTTTTCTGACATTGTGTAATTATGGATCTTTTCCTGTAGTGATTAAGCTTTTTCACCACATTCTTCTGTTACTGATATTTCAGTTTATGGAATTTACTTATGTAGGGACTTTATAAATTATGTACAATTACATTTCAAGACAATTATATTTAGTGACATTCAGACAGTGGTGACTTAATATATTCTAGACATGGCAGGTGTAGAGAAATATGCATTTAGTGTATTTAAATACATCCCCATAAAAGCCGATACTGCAGGGAACTACTTATGCTTTTAGCATTACCTCAAGGTGCACTCACAGAAGTCAACATTTCATGTGTAAGTTTGCCCTCTCATTTTAACTGTATGATTAATGCTGAAACCAATGAAACTGCAAACTCAAAATGTGAGTCGAAGATCAGTTATCGAGTCGTGTCATGTACATGTTATTCGCGGAAAGACACAAAGATAGAAACAAGCTCGAAACTGACAATCAATTTGTACGATAACTTAGATCATGAAATAATAAAGCGCGCAATAGAATAGCAAGGTTTAAACGTAAATTATCGTGAAAAATGGTTGTTCCGAGGTTGGTGTTGTTCGGACTGATATTCGCAGTGACGTTTTACCTGTCAAATGGAGCTTCGACAGATATCAAGCTAGACGCAAAAGCACAATACATGCACAGAATTGACAGCTTGAATCTACTACTGTATACGTTTTTGTTAATTTTAACTGTTTTAACGATATGGATGTTCAAACATCGCCGATTAAGATTTCTTCACGAAACTGGATTGGCTGTCATTTACGGTAAGATCTATTCCGTTGTCGTCTGCTAATGTCAACAATATATGTATTTGCTTCGCATTTTGTAACATCGCTCATATAGCAATATTTTGTCACCTTATAATTTGATAACATCGATTCCAAAAGAGCTAATTCCACTGATACAAAACAGTTTAACTTAAATATTTACTTATCAGGAAACAAGAGTTATCTATAATATTTTTACTAAATTCTTTTTAACGTGAATTCATTCATTGTTACAGTATGTACATACTGCATAAATATATAAAGTGGTAAATCACTTTTCATTAAAAAATATATTGTATAGAATAATATTAATAATAATAATATTTTTTTTCAATATTTTTTAATAAAAAACATTTATTTAGAATAGAACATTGATTTTAATTGTGATTACTTTTGTTGTTCTTTTGTATTATTAATTGATACTTGTCTCGTATATATTTTGTAAAACAAATGGTTAAATATGCTATAAAACAGATTCACGTTTTCCATGAATAGACTAGTTTTTTTTTAATTGATTGCATAATATTCAATGTTAAATTATCGTTTTTTAATACAATGGAAAATTACTTTCCATTAAAGTATGAATTAATAATTCATTAATCAAATGAGACAATAATTAATTGAGCAGTCTGTTACATACCATATTTTCTTTTTTTTACAAAATCTAATTTGTTTTATCATTTGTCTAATTAATAATTGACTAATTTGAGGCGTTTATAAGATGATTTATGGTGATCTATAAAATTGAATTAAATTAAACTAGAAATTATTTAATGTTTTAAGAAAATTTAATCATTTATTTTTGTATTATAAATTCATCAATATATGAAATAGTTATTAGAAATCTGTTACAATTAGGAGGTATCACACCTTTGTCTTAATCTAATTTTAATAAATAAACTATATTGATGATATGATTTTAGATAATAACGTGTTTATCACATTATATTCATTTGTTTTCTTTTAAATATATCACAAAGGAATTTTCTTGGAGTGTTTCTTTGAGATCAACCATTTTATCTCTTTTTTTTAATTTCATTCTGTTTAAAGATATATATTGGCTTTAATCAATCGTTTATCAACAAAATTTAATGAAATAATAAGTTTAAGTTAACTCACATTTTACATAAGTTAATAAATAATAATGTTATCAAAAATATTATTTATATTTAATTTATACCTTTTTCTGTATATGAATTAAGTTATTATTATGATTAATTAGAATAAATTACAATAAATAATTAAATTACAAAAATTCTCTTAAAGATACTGTGGCTATTTTACAGATATATTCGATCTAATTAAAGAAAATATAACTATATTAAATAAATGTACACATTAAATTATGTAATTTGTTTACTTATATTACAAAATAATTTTCATATTGAAATAGAATATATATTAAATAATATTGAATAATATTGTATTAATTTTAAAATCATTACGACATTCAGGGAAATAACATAATTACTTAGAACTAACATCATTAATGAACTAAATATAATATGATTTAAATTAAAATTTAATGTGAATAACTAATTTATATTTAAGTATTTTATTTTATTATTAATTTTCAAGTTTATAACGATTTGAATTAATAATAATGCATGAAGAGAAAGAAATATATTCTTCGATATTAAAACAGCAATTTGTCATTGTTTCATTGAATGAAGAATTAAATGAATTTAATTAACTTCTAATTAAAATTCTTACATTCTCTATAAAAACATTACATTTCTCTAATCACAATTTATATCAGCTTAGCTTATTTTCTTAATCATTAATTACAGATAACATTTTAACTCTGCCGCAAATATAATACTTTTCTATTCAGTTATATAATGCATTCATATCAATATAAAAAAGCTGATAAATATTTGTAACTAAAACTTTAAATTTCATGATCAATTAACAATTCATTATTAAATTAAGATATATCATTTAATGAGTAATCAAATTTGCTGGTTAGCATAAAAACTTGTCCATGCAACTTTGTCAGGGAATGATGCTCATTATATAAAATAATATTACAAAGTAACCGGTCTTTCGTTTATTCCGCAGGTCTTATAATAGGCGCGATAATTCGATACAAATATCCTATGAACAGTGCCATTTCTCATATTGTTGTAAAACCAGTTGATAATGTTACAAATCTGTCGCTTCCACCAGATACTTTAAGGCTACATTTGGAGGATAAAGATGGTGATATTACTCAAAACAAGACATTTGCTTATTCCTTTCGTGGAGCTATTTATAAGGAAAATAGTGAGATTGATAAAAAGGTACTTTTATCAACATAATCTGTAGTTACAACAATTACTGTAACATTTTAATACCTAACTTTCACTTTTTCTTTTGATGTCTTTCTTAATAATATTCTAAACTAACTTACGATATAATAACCGCATTTATCTTAATTTCGAACTTTAATTTTTTTATCTATATTATTAATCCTTGGTTAACAAAATTACTAATCTATTGAAAAAAGCAATTGTCTTTGCAGGCTACGTTCGACCCTGAAATATTTTTCAACATCATTTTACCGCCAATCATATTTCATGCTGGTTATAGCTTAAAAAGGGTAATTTTATTTATTTTATCTTCAAATGAAAAATTAATTTATTACATATCAATTTATTGAGAAATCTCAATAAGTTTGATATATTTTATTTGTATTAATTGTTTTCAATTAAAATTCTGTCAAATGTTGCAGAAATACTTCTTCCGTAACCTTGGTGCAATTTTAATGTTCGCACTGTTAGGCACAACAATATCGGCATTTGTTATAGGGTAAGGTATTTTATCTTTTTCTGCGTAAGCAAAAATATACACTGAACTTTCAACTAAAGCAATCGTCAAGAATATATTTTCTTGTGATTCATTTTTGTTTGCACGTCAAGCAGACAAACTCAGATAAATATTTCATTAATTCGTTTGTTGTAATAATTAATTATTTCTAATTTGATAAATTTGTTTACAAATAAAAAGTATACAAATATAAGTGTACAAAGTATTGAAATATTACTAAATATAAGAATTTTCTGTAAATTTAAACAATTTTTATATATAAAATTTTAAATATTACAATTGACTATATTCAAATGCAAAATTTTTTTTCTCTTCGTCTTTCTTTCAGAGCATTAATGTATGGCTTTGTTCAACTGATACCACATTTATCTACCTCATTTACATTTTTGGATACACTTTACTTCGGAGCTTTGATATCTCCAACAGATCCTTTAACAATTATATCCATTTTTACTGATCTTCATGTAGACGTCAATTTATACGCTTTAGTATTTGGAGAAAGTGTGTTAAATGATGCCGTTGCTATCGTACTTAGCGGGTAAAAATCGAATCACAGTTATTACAGTTAATTTCACTTATAAAGTGAAAGCTTTTGTTATAACTTTGTTAAATTTATAGTTCCATACAGAACTACGAAGAAAGATACCAGTCCGGATCTGGAGGATTTGAGACGGTTGCTTTCTTCCAAGCCCTGGGTGACTTTGTTGGTATTTTTGGATTGTCACTTTTTATTGGAGCAACAGTTGGATGCATCACAGCTCTATTAACAAAGTTCACGCGAGTGAGGGATTTTCCGCTTTTGGAATCAGCATTATTTGTTCTTATGTCTTATAGTACTTTCCTTATCGCCGAAGCGTCAGATTTAACTGGTAATTATACAACAATTTGTAGTCTTCTCTTACTACATTGAATCTAAGTAGATTAGTCAGAGTAATCCATGAATATTTTATAATTATTTCAGTACTTTATTACGGTTGTATCATTAATTTTATCAATTTCTTTTTTCTTGATATTAATAACATTAGATTCAATTCTTGACAATAATGCTCTTATTAAAATTATTATTATCATCTACTTGAATTCAATTATTTTCTTTTATACTTCCTTTTTTCTATTTTAGAAAAAATTGATTACATAATTATTAGAGTGTAAAAGATTTGCATTATTGAGTCAAATGTTAAATAAGATGATTTAATTTTCAGGTGTCGTAGCTGTACTGTTTTGCGGCATTTGTCAGGCTCATTATACATACAACAACTTAAGCCCCGATTCGCGGCAACGTACTAAGCAGCTGTTTGAGTTGCTCAACTTTTTAGCGGAAAATTTCATTTTTAGTTACATTGGAGTGTCGATGTTCACATTCCCAAAACCTCATTTCGATTTTGGTTTTATTTTTGCAGGCTTTGTATCCTTTTAAAACACTAATATCTTTTTATAGTACATGAAACAGAGATAAATAGCGTATTTGCAATAATAAAAATAATAACAAAAAATCCTTATTTATAAGAACCATGAATACATAAAGAAATCAAGTAGTCGAAAAATAAAAGAAATGTTTTCGTAAAAAGTAACATTTTCTCTAGTAAAAAAAATTAAAATTAAATAGTATTGAATGTATTTTTCTTAACTAAAATTTGTTTAGTTCTGTGCTCTTATTGGCAGAGCTGCTAATGTCTATCCATTGTCGTTGTTGTTGAACATTGCAAGGAAGCCGAAAATTCCGTTAAATTATCAACACATGTTGTTCTTCGCAGGGCTTCGTGGTGCAATGAGTTTCGCATTAGCGATTAGAAATACTGTTTCAGACGCAAGACGAGATATGCTGACAGCCACCAGTCTAATTGTTATCGTTACTGTTATCCTTCAAGGTGGATTAGCAACTCAGTTTCTGAGTTGGTTCAATATACCGTAAGTTAGTTTTGTTTCTTTAGTATTTTAATTAACACAATATAAAATAATTAATTAAATACATTAGAATTTAATTTGAAAGATGAATTGAATAAAAATAATTTTAGTTTCAGTTAATTTTAGAAAATATAAAACTCTTAATCTTAAAAGTAGGTTTTCAAATAATTTACTAAGTATATATTTCTTTTTATTTTACAGTGTGGGAGTTGACGAGGAAGTCGAAGGACTGTCGCATAATGGTGTGCGTAGCGTAAGTATATTTATCTAAAATGTTAAAGCTTTTATTATAGATTATATTCTATAATGAAGAAGTATGTATTGGTTGGTTCGTACAAAGAAGTAGTATTATCAACATCCATATTTGCATAAGTTATGCAGTGAAAACATTAGAACATGAAAGAATGGTAAATGCAAGTATACGTAACAGAAACATATTACCAAGTAATTTAATATTATAATTATTACAAACTTAAATAATTAATGAGAATCTATTGGTATAATTTAAAATCTAATGCTTTAATTTGTAAGCTAATTACATAATTTAAATATGACTTATTTAATTATATGTATACAATTATATTTATCTACCTTCATGTAAATTATATACTTTTATATAATTTATATGAAAATAGAACACGGTACCGGTTTATGATAAAAAATGTAGATGTCATATTAAGTAGAACACGCATGGTTCGATAACGAAATGAAACATGTACGAGTACAAATATTCAAGAAGAAACATTTGCACAACTTGATACTAACATCGCTCATTGCTTGATATGATGCGCTTTTTGTCCCATCGCTTTCACCCAGGTGTACAATTCAATGGACACCACTGGGGTGCGTAACAATCACTATTCAGTAATATTTATCCCCTACATTTTATTCATTTTTTACTCTTATTTCGCTTTGTTAATGAAAATTTAATAGATTCCTATTACAGTTAAACCTTTTGAAGCATAGGCTCATTTTACATGCAATTAACTGCATATAATTTTGTTAAAATTTATTACAAATTTTCGCACGAATTATTTTCTAAAGTTTGGAAAAGGATTTTGAAATTGGATTTACATGAAAATAATGAACAATGAAAATGAGCCTACTGAATTAGTGGCATGGTTTATGACAGATTTTAGTTATCAATCTTTTTCAAATTTAGTTCATTTGATATAATCGAATATAAAAATTCTGAAAGAATTCGGAAAAAGTATTCAGTTTATTAAATAAAATTGATTTTTAAAGTAATTAAATGTGAAAGATGATAAAGTTGATAATAACTAATCTAAAAGTATACTTTTGATTATAAATTAATTTGAATTAATTCGAAGTAATTTAAGCAATAATTATGTAAATAAATACAGAGAAAAAAAAATTATAAAAAATGTGTTTCAACTTACAAATACATTTGATTAATTCAGTTAAATCATATTTCATAAATAAGACAATAAAAATATTCCAAGAAAGTTTGAAATATTGAATCCTTATACTGAGATTAGTTTCAGATTGTATTTCTCAAAATCAGCATTTATCTTTCAGTGACATAACAATGTGTATACTGTTACAAAAAACATCAACACTATTCTATATTCAGATAAATTGAAGACAATATATTAAAAGATACCTCAAATAATTTAATATTATTATTAAGGAATTCATTTTTTTTTAAAAGAAGTTTCTTCAATTACTAATTTTATATACGAAGTAAATGAGCTTATTTGAATTGAAATATCAATAAAAAAATGCATTAATCATGAACTGAAAATAATATACTTTTATTATGTAAACAGCATTTATTTTATTTTTATTAGAAATAAAAATAATTATTTATAAGTATTTAAATGATTTATTATACAATTGTAAGGATTTAATATTTTCATGAATCTTATTTTTATTTATTGACACGGCTGTCATTATTATGTTAAAATATTAATAACAATACTCAGATATGATATTAGATATTACAATGCATGAACAAATATAAAAGTGTGTCATGAATACATTAAAGAAAATAACAAATTGAAAATAAAAACTTAATCTATATTTATTTTAATCATTATTTATGCAAACTTTATTATATTTAGCAATAAAATTATCATAGTTCCTTTAAAAATTAAAGTACATTCTATATTTTTATTCAATTTGCTCATTTTTGCTTAATTTTACATTATAATTATTTGAGGTACTCAAACAAATCGCATATGATATGTTGTGAAATTATTAATTAATTTGTAAAATATATTCAGCCTCATTCAACATGTACTGCACTTAAATCAAATGGTAGACACAGAATTATGAAAATTATTTTTCATACCATGTTACAACATGATGGCGCGTGCTTGTTTCATGGTTTAGATTTATTCAAGCATGAAGTTGTAATTATGAAACCAACTTAAGGGACAAACCATATATTTATTTGAGTTAAAATTTTTATTAGTCCGGTGGCGATGGTGGTTTCGGCGACCTCAATTTGCATCAGGAGAGAACGTCCCCGGTACGTTTATGAATTTAAAGTCTATGAATCACTGCAATCACACTAACTTCAACTAATCAATTAACCGCACATATGAAATACACAAATCACGATTTGAAAATCCTTTACTAACGTTCTTTTTGTCATAATATAATCCTAACTAACATCATTAACAAATCAGAAGATTCTGGAACTTATTATACTGATATATAACATCTGTTATACATCGTATATATATATATATATTAAATATCAATAATTAATTTCAAAATTTTACCTCAAGAATATTAAACAGATATTAAAGTCTAATTTTGTTTAATTCTAAACTTTTTTATATTTATATGATACCTAAAAAAATCTAAATCATGGTGGCTATTTGGAAAATATCTAATATAAAAAGAAGTATTTTTTTTCAATGTTTACACAGAAATGATCCAAATTGCTTCTAAGATTATTTTTATAATTTCATTATAGTTTCAGCTCTTAACATATCCTCTGCTCATTTCTTTATGGCATTTATAATTATTTTAAACTTCAGAATTAAAGTGAATTAACTTTATTGTGAACTTTATTTAATAATAACAATATCATTGAAAACGAGTTCCTTATTTAGATGGTAATTTAATTTATGATTTACAATTTACTTATATTTTATTAATACAAAATAGAAATAATTGAAATTTGAGCAATGATATTAGTTCACTTTAATTCTGAATTCACCTTTTATCCAAAATTGCTTAAGTGAAGCTTTTAATTTTTTGATTTTTTTGATTTTTTTGATTTAGTTATCCATCCTGTATGTATTACATCAACGATAGTATCAAATGTTTTTATTTGCATCCATTAACAATTCAGAGCCAGTGATAGTTGAGGTCTGAAATTTGATAATAAACAAAAATATGCGAATTAGCAACGCTGGAAATTAACCTAGCCTCCAAGCATGAGAGCACTAATATTAATGTCGCTAAAAAGCACAAAATACAGTAAAAACATATATATAAAAAAACAACATAGCGAAGGAAACAATCGGAACGGAAGTAAAATACGTTTAACTTAAAATCTAAATAAACCGGAAATTTGGATAGCAAATCAAAACGAATGACTGACACTATCATACAGGATGGACAACTAACTAATGGTTCACATTTCACAGTATAATTCTATGCAGGATGGAAATGCTTCTACGGCGGCTCCTCCAAAGCCCAACGAAAAGGCTTTCTTGGCGCGCATCTGGGGTAACTTCGACAATCGCTACATGAAACCTTTACTCACTCATTCAAGGCCTACATTACTAGAAACGCTTCCAGTTTGTTGCATGCCGGTGGCTAGATTACTTACCACTACGCAACAAATGACGCAGGTATTGTTCAGATATTATTTTCGTTTTGTATAATTCTTTTTTTTTCGATAATAAGTAGAAACAATTTTGAAACATACTTAAAACAATTAATAATACTGTTTATAAATAATAAAGATGTAAGATTTGATAATGAAGTTCATGATGATATGGAGCATGTACAATTGAAATATTAATATTTTAAATCTATGTTCTCTTGCAGGACGACTTAGGAATAAAAGTAGACTCTGACTCCGATCTGTGTTTAGAAGATCGTGAAATTGATCGACGAAGAATGACTCAACCGGTGAGTTATCATCAACCTAATCTGAATTATACTGTCAACCCGTGCTACCAACCTAACAGTACAGATACAGGCAATAGGGACGAGCCTTACGTAATTCTGAATCTAACAAAACGATAGACGCAATTTGCTTAACTCTCCGAAACGAAATACCAAAGTGGCCTAATCTCTCAACACTACATACCAATAAACCTCTTGAATGATGTCTCATCCTAGTCTTTCACGCAATGCGCGATCAATTTATACCTTAAATGCACTCTTTGATATAATTTACATGCTTCAATGTTCTTTGGAATCAAATGGAAAGCCGATTGTTCTTGCAAAGAAACCTCTTTGCCAAAGAATTCCAGGAAGGATGACAATCTTTACTTGTTTATTATGGGAACTTTGCTTCTTCTTAATGCAAGATTTAAGTTGAGTTTTTTAATTAGAACTTCTTATAGGAAGGTATTTGCATTTGTAATCAACTTCAGGCATGACAAAATGGCAAATCAGAGCGTTACCAAAAAAAAAACTATAGAAGTTCCACTTCTCTCATGTGGTCCACAGTACACATACTATTATTTTACTTAATCAATGACCAAAGGTCCAAAAGATTTTAATTTTCTTTTTAGTTAAAATTAAAACTTTTATTCTGAAATTTAAAAACGTTACAAAAATTGTGTGTAGACTACACTAGAGAAGCAGAACTTCTTCGTGATCTTGTGATATTGACCAATCTTGAATTTAAATTAAACATTCAAATCAAAGATTCTGCCATTTTCTTTCTTAATTCCAACATTAGGAAAGAAAAATAAAGAATCTAATGGAATATTTTGCTTCAATGTAAGTCGAAGATGTCAATAAACAATTCAATGTTATCATGCTGGTACTTGATAATTTGACAATGCTCTGAATTGCTGTTTCATCACACTCAATGTTGGTCGCAAGCGCAAAGACCCTCCCATACATAATTCAACTTGAATTAAACTTTTCATTTCCTTTAAAATGACTTCCTTGTAAGAACTAGTCCGCTTAAAAGTGCATGTCAACGACAGCAAGTTTTAATTTCGTAACAACGATACACCATTCGGTTACATTTAAGTAGTGAAACTTTACTAACGATATTCCTACTGTAAATCGTGTATCGCTGTTTAGCCGTCGACCTTATTTTCTAGTTTTAATCAATGTTTCTTTACGACTGTTTTCGAGTCACAAATTAATACGACACAAATTTGCGTTAACTCTTGGAAATTAATTGACGTCCCTTGAGACGTAAGGCGTACTAATCTGTGGCCCAACACAAGTGAATTGGTAACTAAACAACTAATAATATGCATGCCTTCTTTTAACTGGCACTTCATATAATTTCCATAAATATTATGAAAATTATGTTTAATGTTTGCAAGGCCAGATGAATTGGCCTTCGTACAATTTATACTAATTTTGCTTTGTTTGCTTCGAGCATTATTTGTGCTTATGTTTCGTCCATTATATTGGTTTGTTAATACTCTGTATCGATGCGTATAATTTGCGCCTGATCAATCGCTAATCGGTTTTTTTATAGACGAAAAAAAATGATGATGATGATGATGATGATGACGAAGACCTCAGAGATATGGGAATGGAAGGATTCATTCCATTGCGAACCTTATGACGAGATACAAGGGGAACTATTTAAATCAATGTGATTGTTCAAAACATGTTTAAAGTAGATCGAGCAACTTGTTAGTTTAACTGCCATGATCATATATGTCTTTTTATAATCATACCATCATTATTAAGATAATTATTCCAGTATTATTATGTTTCTTTATATTTGAATATAAACTGACATAATTTGTATATCTCATAGATAAGTGATATTTGTAGTAAATATGTTTTGTTGGCTTCTGACATTGTGATAAAATTAATTATTATTGCATTGTTCATTACACCCACAAACATGCACGCAAGTAATTCCTTGAGAATTATTGTATTAAGTCGCTCGGTTTACTTTAATGGCTTACATGTACTTATCAACTTTAATTATTTACATACTGAGCGAGTTCGACAGAATTCACAGCGATATTTCAAACCAGATCCATCTTTTGCAATTTCTTTTTGTTTCGGCGACATAAAATGTTGGCGCGACCAACAGTTGCGTTCGGACTGTGAGGGGAAATGAAAACTCTCTGTTTAGAAAATGAACACAAAAAAAAACTTTATTGAAAAAAATAGGAATTATTAAGCACAAGGCGTAACGTTGACCAGGTCACCCTGGAACGTTGTACGTCGTAGCGCTGGAGTTAAAGATGCCGTTGTCAGGTTGGCCTGACAACCATAAGCGCGATGCGAAACGTCGGAAAAAGTCGAACACTAAAGACGCGTAATTCACTATTCCGGCGTTTGATAATGTAAGGTGAATTTTACCAAAGCGGTTAAGCGCGGAGGGATCACAGCGAGTGTCCCTCGTTACGGTGCGGGAGTTAAATAAATTTTGTACTGCCTCGAGTGAGAGTACAAATTGAACTGTTAAAATTTTGAATATGTGCGAACAAAGTGGGCATTTTATTCGGGGTCAACAAAAATAGCGCGCGTACAGAATATAAATACAAAATAAGAAAATGATAACACTTGATCGAAATTGTTTGATAAGAAAATAAGTCAAGTGTAAGTACAGTAAATACGGCGCGCGATAATAATATGTAAGAAGCTAATAAATCGAGCAAAATTAGGAAATAATATAGTATCGAAAATAAAGCGTACAATTTAATTTAATCGAAAATAAACGTGATTTCGCGGAAAAGGAAAATATCTTAGTTCTCGGTATTTGAATGAAATAAATCGAAAATGAGAAAGTAAATACGAGAAATAATGTGTGAAAATAATATTAGAAATTAAGCCCGAATAAAAGCCGAAATAAAGGCGTCTCCTTTAACGAGCATTTAAATCAAACATTCGCGATTGCGCGTAGAAAATTTATTAACATTATGATAAAGCGAAAGTCGCCGAAACATATAATTTTAGGGTTTCTGGGTAATTTGTAAAAATGATTTGACTGATAGTTTATGTTAAAATATAGTCTTTTATTTATATTAAATCATGTATACATATTATATATCTTAATATATGAATTTCAAATATGTAATTAAAAAAACAATTATATTTTTTTAATAATTTTTCAGTACTCTTTACGCAATCATTAATATTTTTAGATTTAGCATGATAAAACGTAACAAAAAGTACTTTAAGATCATTGTTGCCGATCGAGCAAACAAAACGCCTCGGCCATGAGAGTAGCCGACGGCGCCGCGAAGAAAGAGGGCAGCACCTCCCGGGCTCGAAATTTCGAAAACGTCCCCACCACGCGTACCTCTAACTCCAAATTTCGAGGCAGGCGAACACACGTACAGCGACAATCAGTAGCTGATGAGCACTCGCCTGGCAGCGACTCCCGGAGTAACCATCAGCCTCGAGCCAAGCACGCGCTCAATCCTATGCATGCAACACTTTCTAACTTTCAGTTCAATTGGGTACGCGGCGATTTAAGAACAAATGAAATTTAATTAGGAATGAGATTTATTTTCACGGCGATTTGAGGATAAATGAGAAGCAATCCGACGTCAAACTCAGTATAATAATTAAAGTGGTGAGTCCCTACACGAAATATTTTCTTGTTCCGTACTTGTGAACCAGGAGCGACTCCTGGACATGTGATATACATGTTTAGCCCCATATGCGGTATGACGTAAGGAGCGACTCTTTCACGTCGATATAAACCTAACCTCTTGCTGTCGTTTCGTATAACAATCACATTTGGACAACAGTCGGAGCCACTCTCGCTGTGTCATGCTGTTTTGGCGGCTCTGAGCCCCGATTTCTTTTACTCCTTATATTCTCTACTTTGTTAAATATGCAAGCTATCGTATTTCCAATTTTTTATTTACGATCTGTAAACTGAGTCACTTTTCCACATAACGTGCTGACCCTACAATCAGCACTGTTATTCGTGGAACAGTGACGCTCGCGGGACAAATGTCGCACTGTCAGGACTAGGTCATAAATGCCAGTTTCGCGGTTTATGTTTTTTCCTAAACATAAACAGAATCATGTTACTCGCGCTCGTCGCGAGCTGGCTCAAACATGAAATTAAACAGATCTGAAATACGATCGCCAGAAATTCCTGACAAAGCGACATTTGCCTTATAAAAGGGACCACGCTCCCGCACCAATTTCAGTACGATTTTTCACGACTCACCGCAGGACGTAATTCGCCGCATTACGTTCCAACTAATTAATCTTGTACACCGCGATCGTCATCAGCACGGTCGCTGATTGCAGTGCGCAAATTTATCCGCGCGTCTCTACGGTTTCTTATTATATCACGAGTTATTGTTCATTTTTCGCCTCGACGTTATTACGAGTGTTTGGGTTGTGTGACTGAATGATTCGTGTGTTTTTCCTTTTATATTGAATAAATTCAGTTTTTTATCTGTGCCTTTCCGTGTTTCGTGTTTTATTTAAAAATAAATAGAGCAATACCCAATCACCCAATATCCCAACCTGGCCAAATCGGCACCCGCTGTTGACCACTCGCGTCAACACATGCACTTCCCGTCAGGGATTTTCGTCTCGTGAATTTTTGTCAAGCTGCAATTCGCCCCAATTCGTTCCGGTCACTTTCCTTTTCCATTAGACGTTAGCTGTCACCACGTTAGACTGGGCCTTTTCCTTTCGCTGCTGGGTAACCGCCAAGTAAAGTGTATTGAGTTCGCGTGGTTTTCTGCTTGCTTTCGATACGCCAAATTTCCTTTATTAATTTCAAGTTGTATTGAGTTCGCGT
>JABFPN010004690.1:0-14603 GCA_022817305.1 Leptoteleia sp. ZL-2020 | reverse complement strand
AATTGAATACAATTTTCCCATGTCTAAAAAATATGCTGAATCAATTGCAAGCATCAAATCAGCATTTACAGAATAATAATTACAAAAACACTAACTCCGTGGCAGCAGACTTACTGCATTACCTTAATAAAAATTTTGTCATTATAAATCACTCATTAAGGTGATGTTTAAGGTCTGCTGTCACGGAGTTGGTATCTTTTATAATCAAAATTTCTCAAATATATTCTCAAAGAATAGTGATTTTTACGATTTTTTTGTCGTCTGCTTGAAAGGAAGCAGTAGAAATCACTATTCTTTGAGAATATCCATCGGTGCATATATTTTTTCGAAGCAAATTGTACTCCCGAGTCCACAGAATGGCGCTCTGGTCTGTATATCATAAAATATTAACGTGATGCCGTAAGCGTAGGTAGCGCTCTGCAGTACCGGCTTTGCTATTTATGTTAATAAAAATTACAACAAATATAATTTTGTAAAATAAAAACATTCAGCCCATTCTGCAACAATAGTAGTATATTATAAATTATATCGATATGTTTTTTAATGAAAAATGACAGCAAATTTATGGAACTACGATTCATTGTCACTCAATGTCGGTAAAAAACCGTAGTTCCAAGTTTTTATACTTTAATTATTGTCATAAAATATGTTTTTATTAACAGTAATATTCTCCTATAACTGAAGAATGGTCTGAATGTCTTTATTAAAAAATATAATTATTTATATTATTTTAAATTGAAATGACACTAACTCCGTGACTGCAGACTTACAGCATCACCTTAAATAATTAAATTTTGATTATAAAAGACACCAACTCCGTGACAGCAGACCTTAAACATCACCTTAAATCAAATAGTTCCATGGATATAGCACTTTTATGTGTTCCTAAATGCGAAAACGCCATGAATATTACCATTGGGCGCTAATTGTTGAATATATCCCTTGAATATCTATTACCGATGAAAACGTAGCTTATATAACTTTAGTAATATAAACATCAATATTGCCAACATGAAGTGAGGAGAAGAAAGGTAAACACTTTCAAAATAAGGTTAAAGATCGTTGAAGTTATAATAATGAGTATAACAAAAGATGTATTACATAAAAAAGTTAAGGAAATTATTCCTGAGAAAAACTTGAATCCTGAAGTATTTTCATTTATTTGTGAAACTCAAGTAATACAGCCGTTTTTAAAGTGGTTTGTTCAAAATGTCAGTCATCACAATGTTCTCACAGAGGATGAAATTCAAATGTAAGGCCTTCTTCATTTAAAATTTTGATGCATTTAGTATTTTTATGAAAAAAATTTTTTTTTACTTAACATCAAAATTTTCATGCTTTTTTAATTATTTTTGTTATTAATGATTACAAATTGTGTATATAATATTAAAGTACAATTATTTTTATTTTATTTTACTGAATTAATAAGGTTTAATATAATCTGTTGAAATATCTTCTTGATTAATAGATTTTAAAATTTAACCTATAATTATTTCGTAATAAAGGGAACTTCAATTTGTACTGTGATATCAATATTATTTTTAAGGAAATTAAATAAAATTTCACATATTTATTGTACAATAAATTATCCTCTTTTATTTTATAACTTATATTTTGTAAAGAAGTATCCTGTAACAAATTACTTATAATTAATTTTCAACATCATCAATAAAACCAAAATCAACTACTTGTTTGCAATGATTGCTTTACAAATTAAAAAATAATTTTGAAAATTAGTATTTAATTAATTTAAATTAATATTTAATCACTAAATAATTGTACTTTCATTACTAATGAAATTAGGAAATTATTTTCAATTGTATCTTTCATTTTATTTTTTATGCACTTATTTTATTAATTTACATTAATTTACATTTTGTAAGTTTTCAATTATTAACAATTCATTCTTATCTATTACTGTGTTGCCTTTTAAATTAATAATCTTGATTTTTCTTTAAAGTTCTAAACAAATAAAAAAGTCTGCTACATGGTTCACTGGTATGGAGTTAGATGAAGAATTGGAAAATGCTTTAAAAGATTATCCTGAATTGGAAGAAGGCCTCGATATTAATTTTTGTAATATTAATAGACCTATACCTGAATATGAAGAAGAAATGGAAGAATATGGAAAAGACATGAACTACTTGCAATTTTTACAAGATCAGTACAAGAAATTGAAGTTAGTTTTTGATAAGTATATTAGATAATAATAAAATAGATAAAAAAACTAAATTAATATTTCAATATTAAATGATTTTACTTTTTTTTAAAGCAAACTGGATGATCAGTTAGAAGAACAAATAGAGAAAGATGATGCAGACATAGAACAAGAACAGCTTGAAGTAGGAATTATTTATAAAAATTGTTTGAAATCATTAGAGGCATTTGATTTTGCCTGTCAAGAAATTTCGGAAAGTTTAAAACAATTACTTAATATTTATAATGATGTTAGTGGTAAGGTGTGTATTATGCAATATTTGTATTATAATATATATTTGTTTAACATTGATATAGAACTTTCTAATCAAATGATAAAAATTAATTAAATTTTATTAACCACAGAGAAATACTTATACTTGGGTGCAACTGCCCCTAGATGTTTTCATAAAACAGTTGGAAACTTACAGCAATTATCTAGAAATATATATAAAAAATGAATTTGAGGAGAAATTTAATTTTCAAAACGTTGAAGTCAATCTGAGTTCCCCAAATAAATCAGAAAATGAACAAATATATGAATTGTCAATATTCAAAGAAATGTAAGTTATGATTTTAAAATTATAATTTTTTATTATACATGATTAGCAAAAATTATGTATTTTTATAGATTATCAAATGCAAAATATAAAGAAATCAACAGTAAAGTTGATATGGAAGCCTGGCAAATTAGCACAGAATTTTTGAAAAAATTATACAGTAATAGAAAGTTACCAGAAATACCTCAAAGTTCAGCACAATTTAAGTAAGTATTTTTCATACAATTTACACTTATATAAAAAAGAAAATAAGCTTTCTCAATTCCATAATAATATATTTAATTTGTGATTTTCACATAGAGATATTCTTTAAATTAAATAATGAAATAAATTATCAATTATAATCAATTAAAACCAATTATTTCAGATTAGAATTACCAGAGATGATGAGAAAAAGGGATTTTTTAGAAGAAAATATAAAATTATTAAGGGAACAATTGGCAGAGGCTACAGATGATTTTGGAAAAGTAGAACTGAATCAAGTTTTAGTCAAATTGGCTCAAGACAGAATTGAATATCAAGAACAGCTTTTATCAAAATTGGAAATTTTGAAAACGTTAACTATAGAAAATGGTCACGCATATTCAGATCTTTTATGTCTACTCATGTCATCACAACGCTTGCTATTTACAGAATTGTATCACTTTGCTACAGACGTGCATCATTATTTGAAGACTGAATACTCTTTAGCAAAAGAAAGATACGTAAGTTGAAAACTTCATATTACAAATTAGTGTGATATAATCTTAATTTCAGCATACGGGAATTTATTTTTTAACTAAAAAAATTTTTGTTCAATTTTTTATAATACTTAATAATATACTTGAATATATTTAAAAATTAATAACAAATGAAAAATGCTTAAATTATAATTTTTTTTAGAATGCTATGCAAAAATTACAGGATGAGTACAAAGTTCTAACATCCTGCAGAAATGAAGAAAACGTATTTAATAATATATTCCTAAATATTTTGGGACTAGATTTCAGTACAGATATTGATAAAGCAATTGACACTTATGGAGCGCTTATGATGGAAAATGAAGAAAAAAAGAAAGATTTTATAGAAAATAAGTGTGTTTTCATAACGAAAAAAATTGAAGAAGGGTATGGACTTATAAATTTATATACGAAGAGAATACATAAGTATTTGTTATATTTTTGAAGTATAACTTCTTATAAGAGGGTTTATTAAGGGAGGCACATTAATTTTTAACTTTAAAACGTTATGGAAACTGGAGTGCTGCACTATACCTATATATATGAGAATACATGCATTTATGTATGTTCTGCATATTTTGTTTTAATTTTTTATACATATATTTTAAAACAATATCAGTTGACAATATTTCAATTATGAGTTTCATCAATATTATATAATTATTATTCAGTCATCTAGACTTATATTTATAGAAAATATTTTTAGTGTTTTCTTTTCTTTTGTATGTTTATTTTATTCCACAATAATTTGAATGTTTTTCTTTTTTTAGTGATAAAAACATGTCTAAAATCTATCTGGAGGAACTTGATAATGGTTTCACTAGAAGTTTTCAATCTAAGGATATTGTATTCTCATCGCAATTGGAGGAAATAATAAAAAAAGTAAAAGATTGCCAATCTGAACTCATGACTATGCGCAATTCGCTAAAGGAAACTAATGTAAGTTACTGATCATTTTTTATAAATCTTTTTCAACCTGATAAAGACCTAAATGTTTTATCGTGGGATATTTACTAAATAAATACAAATTTGTAATTTTGTATTAAAACTTTTAACTGTGAAAAGATATTGTATATTCTGCTTAATATCTCATATTGCGGAATATTTTTAATTTATAGATTTAATAATTGACTATTTTCAGACAAGTAGAACAAATTAATTTGTATTAATAAATATAAATTTGATATTTTACAGAGAACAATCAACGAATCACCATTAGAGCGAGAATATGCAATATTGTGGCAGATATTTATAGCTAATCCTAATTTATTGCAATCAAAATATGATAATTTAAAAATCAAAGCAGATCAGTTACATTTCAAAGATAATTTGTGAAAAAATATCAAAAATATATTGCTTCATTTATTGATAAATATTATACTGTCGGATATTAATAATATCAGATATCAATTTTGTAATTAGTCACAAACTTATAGGTTGAATTATTTTATAATTTAACATTATATATTTCATTGCATGTAAATATTTGTAAATTATGCAATTATCTGTTTCTTTATATCTTATAAATACATCTTTTTAATAAATAAATTAATGGAAAAAAATATTGTTGCAGATTTCATATTTGTACAAGTAGTTATCTTACTATTCTATAAATGTAGATAAAAAATTTTTGTTATAAAAAATTATAAAACAATTATTTAATTTTTCTTTATATAAAACTATTTTTTTAAATAAAAAATAGATCGTTAATAATTGCACTATTTCAATTTTATAATTCTAAAACTTGGTATATTTTATAAAATTATAAGATTACTTTATACTGCATAATGATTGTAAACAAACAACTTATTGTCTGACATTTTAAAGTTCTAAATCTAATTAAATGATTTTTCATCTTATAAGTTAGTTATATTATTAAAAACAATAAAAGAAGGATTATATATGAATGAAAAACACAAAGTTTAAATAATTGAAACTGAATATTTTCTAATCGAATGCACGACTTAGAGGAAAAATTGTTGTAATGGCGAAATTTTTATAGAATCATCGACATCAGAGGTTTCTTGAATGATCTTTATATACGTGTGAGGCGCGACAACGTAGTACGCTCGCGCGCAGCGAAACTTTACGGGGAGTGACGTAGACGTGGGAGCTTAGTGTAACCTTGATCCGTATATCGAATATCCCACCATTCACTTCTTGACCCGCTAGCAACGTAATTCGTGGCGGGTGCTTCTCCTGCACTTTGAGCGCATGCAATTGAGCCGGGCATGTTCGTCGGCTGATGTTTTTGTAAATAAGGTGCAAAATGTGATAAGAAAAGGAAGGTATCTGGGGCATTAGTCTGCAGTTATATAACACTAGACGATAAGATACCTAATTTCAACACAATTGCATCTAATGAGAATTGATTGTGCACGGGCATTGTTTATCTCAGTCGACGAACAAAATATTTATGCAACAAAGTTTTCCGCCGTTTCATCACATTTGGCATTTCATGATCATCGTAATCTATAAATAACAGTCTTTTTCAATGCAACTGTAATGCGATGAATCGGCCGGTATAATTTTTCGTTAATTGGATTTGCGGTTGTTCGCGTTCTCATTCACAGCTTCATGTTTATATAAATAAAGTAGGATAATTAGATTCGGTGGGGAAACCCTCGCACATGACTTACAGCGGAACGGGACGTTGCGCGATCACTGGAATGTTGATTTAGGCAGTTACGTAACGCGCTTCAAAGCAAAAAGAACTGTTTGTTCATTAAACGCCGGGCCACGACTTTAATTGTAGAGAATCCCTGCAGATATTTATGCGTATCTTTTATTCCAACTTTTGCGTATTCTCAACAGAAATGTAACACTCAATACTGGAGCATCATGTAATTTATATCCATGCGGTTAATGTAAATGTAATGACGGGATAATACTGTGTAACTTCCTGGTTTCTATTTTCTTCAAAGATGCAAAAGTCAATGGCGTTATGTAAAATTAATAATTTTATAAATAATTGTTAATAATATTGTATACTGAAAGAAGAATAGTGCTTCTTTTTTTGATTGTAAATTAAAATTAGTGAGAATCTCAGCAAAGTTAGGACAGCACCAGAATGATTATGATTGAAATAAACAAAAGCACACTTTTTAAATCAGAATACCTCATAGATTCCTTCAAAATAGAAATAATTAAGTATTAATTACATTTTATTTTAATAATTTAATTGATGGTTTCTATCAAAAAAACGTGCCTTTGAACCTAGGTAGGAAACGAACTCACGACCCTCTTCTATCCGAAAAAGGTCTCTAATCAGTTATCATTGACTTCACTATTAAAAATTCTATTAAATTTAACGACAATTTTTATGCTTCTTTAAAAGACATTAGATTTAATCAACATAAATTAATGAAAAATTAGTAACAAACATTATTAACAGCGTTTTCGTAATGGATCAATTTAGAGCATTTGCATTTCTGGTTACTAGGTTTACATTGTTCAACTCATTACAATTTTTAATTTCTTACTTATTTGCAAGCAATCTACACTGAAAACAAATGGTACGGTAAAATTCCAGTATTAATAACAGTAAAAATTCCAGCGATTACTGGAATTTTACGCACCACGATAACTACGATTATCTCTCAGTGTATAATAAATTATTCTTATAATATGACAGTTACCGAAACTCGATAAAAATATCTAAATCTCGAACTTTTAAGTCGACTCATCCTATATAGATATCACCCCGACAGTATGTAATTGCTTAATAATTAAAAGTAGCCGTGAAAATGAATTAAATATTTCTCCTCGTTACATTAATTTAACGACACATAAATGTCGGACAAGCTGGCGAAAGAAATAAACGCGTTTAAAGGGACTGATTGTAAAGCTACTGTGCGCAAACGTAAGAATGTCGATCTGCTAATTGAACGAATTGAGGATAGCTCGAAGCCATGACCCAAACACGAGGCTGGCTTTTTGCATTCGCGTACCAGCCACATTTTATTTTCATCTTATCATTGCCGCAGACAAAAGTGATCGCCTCATTAATGCCATTACAGTTAAACTGTGTCTGCGAGCCGCCAGTCACGCACTTCGGCTTAATTAACAAACAATGATAAGTCAATTCTTTAAGATAATTCGATCGCTAATGTTTATCCGAGACGCGAACGTCATCGGTCTCGCCGCGATCAACACCCAATCAACGCGAATCAACTTGCGCGGAATTAATTAATTGACAGTGGAATCTGAGAGTCCAAAGCAAATAAGCCTTCGCGCGAAAACAATGCGGAGCGAAGAATTTCGTGCGCTCCTTGTTTGCCGAGCGATATTTCGCTTTGACGACCGATTGTTTTTGGTTGTCGCGGGACTTGAATGTTCATGTAGCGCACAGGTAGCCGCGGCACGAATGCAAACAAACGCGTAAATAATTGGGTCAATGTCTTGACTGCAAACAAAGCGACGCGAAAATAGATGCAAGACACGCCGAAGTTAACGATCTGTTATTTTTGTCGGGCGTTTTTTGCAACTAATTATATTTATATTTGTCGCTGAGGTGACTCTCGCCGAGCGCAATGGAAATGTGTGTTTCGCGTTTGTTTATTGAAACGCGGCGTGCATAGTCGACGTGGCGATGACAATTTTATGCTCTTTCGATACCAACCGACTGATACCGCTTTTCGAAATTAAAGTGCAGCTCCCGTGTTCGTTGATTAAAAAAGACATTCATTTTTTGCCACGAACCCGGTCATTTCGTAAGATTCAATCGAAAATGTATGTTTTTATTCGGAATTGATAAGCTGATATTGGTAAAGAAAATCCAATCGATGCAATCAGTTCAGTTGCAAAATTAAATCCGTCGAAATTAATCGTAGGTTTAGAAAATATAACGCAATTCCTTCTTTTTTGTATATCGAGGGAAATTTATTAGCAATTGCTACCATATTTTATAATAACTTAGGGATATGTTTGCCTTTCTTAGTATTCCTTACAATATGATGTAGTAACATTTTTGAATAACATTAGAAAAAAACATTAGAGAAAAATGTCGTGATCAAGGAATAGAACCCTTCACCTCAGAATCACCATTCACGAGGTTTACCACCACTCTATTGTCTACTTATATACAATATAACACATTTTCGTTCTGTTGTATATCAAATTTTCTTATATAGTCAAGGTAAACGAGGCTATATGTAAAGTATAAAAACATTTCGAATGAAAGTGTACACAAATTTAGCATATATATTGCACAACTTCATACAAATACGCAATTTGTTCGCAAATTTTATCCGAAAATTCCCCGTAATTGCGAATATACGCGGATTTGCTCTAACTATGTATGAAAATTTGGCATAACTTTTTTCCCCGTGCAGGGAGTATAACTTTTTATAGCCAGAAGACTAATCGGGGGCAAAATGAATTCGGCCGGGAGAGTTTGCGCAAGGTAAATTCAATTTCCGCAAATCCTCCTGGCGAAGGGTCGTGTCTGTTATTAATGGGCCGAACCTGCGGTTGCCAGCCCTCAAAATCACCCTCGGCCGTTGCCGAGGAGCCGCTGCTCGCCCCGTCGATCTCGAAAAGGAATCGATGTCGCAAGCCGGGCGAATCTAAAAATATGATTTCGCGAGTGTCGTTACGTCATCGCCGTTGCCGTCATTAGTCCGTCAGTTTCGGATTGGCGTGAGTGACAATCGCATGTCGCGCGAATCGCCTTACGTAGGGGTATTCAGGTGTTTTTGTCCCGGATGAATGTAGATTAACAGCGCGTCTCATCGGTCGGTCCTCTTTGGTTCCGTATATCTGAAACTTAAAGGGAATAATTTATCTGAATATTTTATATAGAATGTATGTTCTATACTCAATTAATAAAAGAAAATTATTTAAAACTTATCTACTAAAATATTAGTAATATTTTCCTTGTGGAAAAGAATAATGAAGATACCAAAAAATAAAAAAATAAAAAATACTGCAAATTCCCATTTTTAGCAATTTTTTCATGTTTCTTAACATTTTTTAGCATATTTCAACATCTTTTCCACGAGAGCTTACAATGTACACTGTATATTAAATATTTAGGTAGGTCCTCTTTAGGTTCCGGATCTACAGAACCTAGAGGAACCGACCAACGAAACACGGTATGAGAATCACGGGGACGATTCGAACCAGGCGACAAGTTTGCACGACATTTAGCGATGCTTAGAGGGCGTTGCGTAATATCACGTAAAAAGCGGCGCAGACGTTTGTAAACATGATACGTCCGTCTTATATTGAACGCGGAGTTTGTTTTTGTTCGCAAGGGGAGTTGTTTCCACGTTGTGTAACTTGTTGCAATTCATGGGGCAACATTCAGATTTTCTACTTTTTCCCTCAAATTACAGTATCATACGAAAGACTCGATCGTTAGTAATTGTCGTTCATCACAAACTATACATTAATTTAACAATCAAATATTTGTTATGAATGAACGACAGGAATAAAATGAATGTTAATAGATTGAGAGAAATAGGACATGAAAAATTACCGTTTGAAAGAAATAAGTTACTGTTTTTAAACGTAACAGAGGTATATATACACGGAGAAAAAAAAAGTTTAATAAAAATTACTGACATTGCTAATAAACTGGTCACATACCTACAAAAATTAAAAAATTACTGTCCTAAGTTAGTAAAATGTGTGAAAATTTTAACATATTAGAATAAATGTTACTTCTGAATTTTTTTTTTAATAAGCACAATAAATTCTTTAATTTATTAAACATTTTTACTTAAAAATCTGTTCGTACAAATAATTCGTTTTCTTTTGACATTCATATTTGGCGCGGATGCGCGCGCAGCTGCAACTTCACGTTCAGCTGTACTTTTTAAGAATGAACATTGTCAGCTTTCAAACAATAATTATCGACAACATGAGACATTGTGCTAACTTAAGGTGATATATCAAGTCTGCTGTCACGGAGTTAGTGTCTTGTGTAATCAAGTTTTAATTAATTTATATTTTATGATCTACGAACCAGAGCGCTATTCTATGGACACGGGCGTATAATTTGATTCACAAAAATATATGTACTGATGAATATTATAAAATATAAATTAATTAAATTTTGATTACAAAAGACACTAACTCCGTGACAGCAGACTTGATACATGACCTTAAGATGGTAATTTATTAAATTGTGCAAGTATATGGCTAGTTTATTAATAATGTCAGTAATTTTTATTAATCTTATTTCTATTTATATACTCATTACACGTATGTACATTCAATCAATTAATTATCAATTTTATTGTTTTCTTGAAAGTTTTTACTGAAAGTGAAAGGTCATAAAGATGGCTGTTTTCAACACTGGATAATGGTCCAGAACAAACAAACAAAATGTATGTATTTTGTATTATGTGAAGCAAGATAAAAATGCCGAAGTTTGAAACTGAGATGGGTAAAAGTGGGTTGTAAAATGATTGTCTTAATCAAAATAATACAAATTTTACTATTTACCAATAGTATTATATAAGTTTTAACCGCTACACACACGAGGTCCCGTTAATAACTGATATTTTCATGCAAATTTCTCTGAATGTAGATTAAAAGAAAACATAACACGTGAATTGAACAAAAGTAAATATTATTGATGTTAGATTGTATAACGTTTTAAACAAATCGACCGTGTTTATTTTAAATAACCTTTTCGTTTATAATATTATACACGACATGAATCACATTTCATATCGATATCTTAAGAAAAAAAAAGGCTATTTAATGCTTTGATAAAAAATGACGAATTTGAATTATTTTCATTTCAAGAATGTACCGATGACGGCAAGTAATGTAAATATTTACGTTTGTATATATTTTGATGATACATAAAAATAAACAACAACGTATGATAATATACAGAATTGCACGATAAAAATCTACAACAAATGACATTTTTTTATTTAGCGATGAACACTGCGATCAAAGTTCCTTTGCTTATAATAAAGTCACAACGGAAGTTCTCATTCGTAGTCTTTGTTTACGTTCGTCTCGCCCAGTTTATATTCTTACACTGTCTAATCTGTTTAATATTTTCCAAGAAAAAAAAAAAAAAACAGAAAAAACAAACGACATAAATATATTTACGAACAAATTCAAGATAGGAAATATGGTATTAACATACAAACCGATTCAGCTGTGGCCTGATGAAACTATTAACATTTATTTTCCGGAAAATCAACTGCGTAATATTGTTGAATCGAATAACAGTTAATTTTATTTTTCCGCGCATCAATTTGTATAAACAAAAACATGACACGTGAAGGATAGTTTACGTTTACGAAAGTTTCGCACCATCTTCGATCCGCAACCAATCAGAAAATGATTATTACCAAACAAAATAATGCGTTTGTTAATTCATTATTTAATTAGGCAATCTAATTAAAATAATTTAATTCACCATAATTATCTCGCAATATTGAAACTGTTTATCAAATCAGCGAACCTTCTGGAGTGCATGACTCGCTGGAGAATTGCTTCGTCATTTAGTTTGCAATTTATTCAACGTTTTTCCCCCAATTTTTTGATAATTTCCCATTGAAAAAACAAGTCCGAACAAAAAAGTTCTCGACGGATGAAATTCCATGCGAATAGAACACCTAAATCCTCTATTAAAATTCATCCATCGAACTGTTTCAGTATTCCAAACCCCAACCGAATGTAATCATAAAAAGAGATAGGGAGAGAGAGAGAGAATAAAAAGATGGATAGAGAGTAAGAGAGCGAGGGAGAAAGAGGAATGAAAATACGGCAAAGCCAAATCAGCGAGAGAGCCGAGTGGAATCGAAGGAAAACAAAGGGAAGACGGGACGGGGAAGAAGAGAGTGAAAAAGGTCGGAAAGGAGAGAGAGAGAAAAAAAAAGGCCGTCAACAAAAACACGCGCGCCAGTCATAGTAGCGCAGTAGTAGGGTAGGAGAAAGAGCGCGTATTATCGATTCGCCGGGCTTTGAGTTAACGGTTTGTTTACGCGAGCAGCGACGTCGGCGCTGCGCGCATGCGCGGTCAAACAATAATAACAGAGAGAGAGTCCGCAGGCTGGCGGAGAGGAAGGTTCGCAGCAGTGGCAACCCCGATTCTCGTTCGTCTTATGACGTTCCGAGGCGGCAGATACGCGCGACGCTGTTCGCAGCTCCGACTCAAACTCGTCTCGGCTCGAATTCGGGTCGTCGCGGGCTATTCGCGTGTGCTAATCAACCGCAAATAAACAATCAGTGCTTCCGTTTTAAGTGTGCGATCCGTCAAATTGCCCAGTCGTTTCGGTCCGATGACACAATAACAAACAAAGGACGCGCACAGGTGCGACAAGGACAGAATCACTGTACACGCACGGAAACGTAAATATAAATACACACACACACACACTCGAGCGCGCGCGCGCCCGCATATATATGTATATAAGTACGTATGTATGGGTGTACATGCAGACGCTTACTTATTATTGCAGGCAAGAGTAAGGATATAGTTGTGTGAGGATCGGCGTCTGGTGCAAGCTCGGCCAGCCGCGGAGGACGATAGGTTTGGACGAGAAAGTCCAAAAGAGGAAGGAGAGGCGCGGAGAGGCGCGGCGAGACAACAATCGGGAAAGTAAACAAACGGGTGTTGTGCTTGCGTGGGTGGGACGGAAAGAGACGGAGCCGCGAGGGAGACGGACAATGCCGAGCGCAGAGGAGCCCACTTATTTGATCGAAGTAATGCCGGACGCGACCGCGCAGGACTTCCTGTCGCGCGACGTCGACCTCCTGGTGTCACGGATCAAGGAGAACCTGAGACTGTCGGGTCTTAAGGCGAAGCCGAGCGTGAGTCACAGGAGTAGGCCCTCGCCCTACCGGATACCCTCGCGCTCCTGGGCCGAACCCGGGGCCTGCGACAAGTCCATGGCCAACCACCCGTCGGCCGAGCACCAGAAGAAGCGCGGCTCCGCGCGTCACGAGGATGACGATCCGTACAAGGTGCTGCAGGAGCTACTGCGAGAGGGCGCCCTCATCAAGGAGGCGGTCAAGAGGCTGCAGACCAACGACGAGGACTGGAACCAGGACGACGACGACGACGTGGACGAGGACCGAAGGTACTTGGACAACCGGAGGTACCGCGTGAAGCGCTTCTACGAAGAGGACGAGCCCATTCCGGCGGTGTTTCGCACCCTCGAGCTATGAAATCGAGCGTCGTCGGTGGATTGCGCTCGTCTCCTTTAGGGCCTGTGATTAAGTATGCGCGCAGGGACCCCATGGAAAAAGCGTGCGACCGACGGACACGGCCAGGCTTCGGGGCGAAAGCTCCGCCGACGGTTCCCATCCACGTACCCGCGTACGCCAATCGCGCGTCAACTTCAAACGCGCGAGTGCCGCCGCAACGAAGGTCGTCACCGAGTTGATTGACGCACCGTTGCGTCCATCTATTTATACGCGAGGGAGTTCCGCTTGTCTCGAGTGGATTCCACTTTTTGCCAGCGGCTCTTTATGAAGCCGCGCTACGGCGGTGTTTATGGTCGGAGGTCACCTGTGAAACGACCGTGACGGAGGGGGAGCGCAGGGAGAGAGTCCCTTGGACGGTCGGGAGAGCGGCAGTGGAGAGGTCTCGGATGGTTCCCATTGTCTCGGCTTGCAGGGAAACGGGAAACGGTTCGACCCAAATACCCTACCACCAGTCTGCCATTAATGGCCGGTGTTTGTAAATAAGCCAGGCGTTCGTGCACGTTCGGCCAGACTCGACGATCCGTCGCCGGTACCGAACGCGCCAGTGTGTCTTCGCTTTGGCCGTGTAAGAAGATAAACAACGCCGTGGACATGAGACGACTGGAAGAGGCGCTGCCGTCGTTCGTCGGAAATAAGATCGTCGATGGATGAAATTGTACTTCCGTGCCGAAGATGTACGATTTGGAATGGGCGTCGCCAATTATTCGGTTATTCACAAGTAAATTAATGTCCTTGCATAAATGAAGTTCAACAGTATTAAAGTGTGTAAATTTAACGTACGATCATCATGTAAATACAACAAAATATACGCGTGACATTTACGTTTCATTATTTATAAATTAAGCTTTTTTTATGGTATTTATTTTTTCATTTTTTTTCTTTTTTTTTTTTTTTTTTTTTTTGGTAACGAACGAATGTGTGTTGAAGATAATTGAATAATTGGTAT
>JABFPN010004689.1:0-14603 GCA_022817305.1 Leptoteleia sp. ZL-2020 | reverse complement strand
TGCCTGGCAAGGTATGCCCGATAAAAACCTCAGTTGAACCATGTCGGGTTTCACCCAGTAATGCCTCAGAAGGCATGCCCACCGTACACCTCACGTGTACCATCGCGGGTGTTAATATGGCCTTCCTTTAACGGCTTGCCCTGTTAAAACCTTACTGGGGCCCAAGATATTCCGGGCATTGCCCGACAAAATTTCTACTTGGGTATGGACCCACATACCCCCCCCCCCCTAATGTGGGGTTATAAAATATGAAATCGACGTAATTTTTTGTGCTAATTACAATAAAATTAAAAAAAAAGTTCGCTCTCTTGCCGTTCAAAAGATATGACCAAAAAACGATACAAATGGCAGAATTTCGCAAATATCTTTAAAACTTTCACATCATTTAGTAGTGCGGGGATTGTCTCCCTATAGACGATATTAACAGTCCTTCAGAGCGGGTCGGAGTTGAGTTGGTAGTGCACATTTTCGCCCATAACTACGAAAATATCAACTTCAGGTGGTGCTCCAAATGAACAAAATTGCTCCCAGCGATGTCCTGGACCTGTGTCGCTAGTTTAGTTAGATTTTAAAGCAATAGATTTACCCAATTTTTTCAACTTTTGAGGGTTAAGACCCCCGACATTTATTTCAACAAAATCTAACTAAACTAACGACACAGGTCTAGGGCATCGCTGGGAGGAATTTTGTTCCTTTAGAGCATATCTCTGAAGTTAATATTTTAAGAGTTATAGGCCAAAAATTGTACTCTCAACTCAACGCCGACGCACTCCGAAGGACTGTTAATGTCGTCTATAGGGAGACAATCCCTGCACTACTAAATGATGTAAAACACAAGTAGAAATTATAATTATCGTTGCACTACTAAATGATGTAAAAGAGAAGTAGAAATTATAATTATCGTAGCCACACAAATTTATGTGAGTCGAATTTATGAAAACTAACCTAGCGAGTTTCTTGAATTACATACACTGTATGGCTAAATCAGCCATACAAATTTATCTATTCGTCAACACAGTGACATCCAAGTAGTTTTCGTTGACATATTGAGGTTACGTTCAGTCCCTCTTAGATAATTGTATGGTTGAATCAAAAATTGCTAGATAAACTCATTTACCTACCAAAGCGAATACTTTTTTTCCGTGTAGGAAAACTATTTTTGTTTGACTGTTTTAAAGATATTTGCGACAAACTGCCATTTTTACCGTTTTCTGGCCATATCTTTTGAACGGCAAGAAACAGACCCTTTTTTTAAATTTTATTGTTATCATGACGATAATAAAAAAACATGCCGATTTCATGTTTTATAACCCTACCCTAGGGGGAGGGAGGAATATGTGGGTGCATAATTACCCAATTTTTTTGTTATCTTTGACAAGATAATCATTTTTCATTCTTTTGTTATCTTTGAAAAGAAGACAACCAGTGTCATTTTTGTTTAAAACTTCACGTTCTGTGATATGTATACCCTAGTAATAAAAATATTGTTAGAACATTCTGAGGACATCATTTTGCATCTTCACAAATGTCCCATGAATGTTTTTTTAATATCATAAAATCCTCAGGATATACTCAGTATATCTTTACGTACAATGTGAACAATATTCTTAGAATATTATTTTGTAGTATCTTGAGGATATTTTTAGAACGTTTAGTATTTAGCGTGAAAATTAAATTACTAAATATATTCAGGACATTCATAGGACATTTAAATATTATATTTTAAATACTTAAATAATTTGAAAAAAAAAATTTTACATTTTATTTTACATTTATATTTTAAATATCCTAAAGATATTTTATAATTTAATTTTCACCTTTAATACTAAACGTTCTAAAAATATCCTCAGGATATCCGAAAGATATTACAAAATAATATTATTCACATTCGACATAAAGATATACCGAGTATATCCTGAGGATATTTTACGATATTAAAAACACATTCTTGGTACATTTGTAAAGATGTAAAATAATGTCCTTAGAATATTCCAACGATATTCTTGACTACTAGAGTATATATATAAAAGGCATATAAGGGATAGACATTGCTGCATACATATCTTAACAAACACCCCTTACAATGTAAGGAAATAATCATATGATGGGCTGCGTTTGTACCGGAAATAATTTCCATTAAAATCTTCCACTAAATAGACAATATAACTAACAGCATTTAAACCTCATTGTATCATTCCATTTTCAAATTAAACCGAGTATAAATAATCTCGCAAGGTAACACGATGCGACATTTCACAAGCAGTGTTTCCTGCACATACTTCTATCGGTCGATAATCATGCTCACACGGACATATCACTACCGATAAAGAAAATTTCTTCGGGAAATGTTACTTCAAATGCTCCATTACCCTCAATTGATTGTTCATTACTTGTCAATTATTTGTCACGTAATTTTACCAAAACATACATTAAACGAATGATTTAAAATCTAGGGGAAATTTAATGTTGAAAACTATCAATTTTAAGGCAAATACGTTCATTTGCAAATCATCAACTTTGATATTTACATGTATAGACTTTTAGAACTAACACAAGCAACGATGCTGTAGTACGCGAGTCCACACAATGGTGTTTGGACTTGTTGTATCTATAGTGATGGCAGGCCCGCTGTAGTAGACATGTGACAGGTGCGCGTACGATAACAAGCTATGGTGGTCGGAGGTGGACGTCAAAGCTGCCCGTTCTCTTTCCGGGGCTGAAAATCGACTACACGTATATTAATAGTCATGCGGGCGAGCATGCGACAAATGTCAACGCGCTCGGTGGCTGAGGCTAGTGGATACGTTTACGTTGCGATGAAAAGACTGGTGCAGTGGAGGTTGGGGAAACCATGGAAGCGGAGGTGAGAGTTTGTCGTACACTTTAACCAGAGCCGGCGTTAACAGCCGCATAACGCTAGATATAAAGACCCTCGTGGATGACGTGCTCGACATTGCTAATCGGTGTATTTCGTAACATCTCATGCCCGAGTTTAGAAGACTGATTTGGCACCGGCCGCGCAGCCAGTGCCATTTCCACTTTATTTAGCCAATACTCTGCACACACAGTGAACGCCAACTTGTACAACCCATAAAAGCGACATTTAAGACTGTAAAATGTTGATTGAAAAAGCCGATCTTGGGACTCTTTGAATTCAAACCACACAACAATAATAATATTAGCAACAACAACAACAACAACAACAACAACAAACAATATTTATAATAGATAAAAACAAACTCCGAGGATGTTCAGGTTTTTTTAGTGATAGATTTATTTTCTGCCAGTCCTTTTACTTTGTATTTTTAGAGGAACACTGTGATTATCGGTCGTGGGCCTAGATATGTACCGCTGAAGATATCACCAGCATGGAGGCGCACGAGGAGAGCGATTCAACGGAATCGCGCACTGAAGTCTCGCCCAAGTCAAAGCAAAAGAAGAAGTCCCTCTGCCAACTTCTGCTGCACAAGAAGACGAAAGTCGGCTGCTTGGAGTCCTCCCAACGGGACGGCAGTTCCAATAAGATTTCCAAGGCCGAGAATTCGCACCACGGCTCCCATACCAGTACCAAGCTGTCCCTATGTTGCGCCATGACCGAAAGAAGTCGAACGCCGCCCCAGAGCTTGAACGCCAGTCGCCTCTCACCGATGACGCTCAGTCGCACATCTGTCAAATCCGAAGTTGCTTCTACTAATGATAACTGCCAAGTACAAGCTTACCTGGAAAAGGGCGATTCAGTAGATGGGGAGTTGGTAGCGAGAAAGCAACCGATCGCTGAAAGCTTCTTGTCGGTCGAAGGTATAATGCTTTACTAATGTCCGGTAACTTTTATTTTCCTTTAATACAGAATCGAATTTTAACTACTTCCACTTAACGAGTTCCAAAATTAAAGTCATTTAATGTAACTAATGAAACTAACAAAACGAATGAAACTAATTAAGAAATAGCTATCATTCGATTTATACCTGTACAAATAGTGATAACTATAAAATCTTGATCTTAACTATTCATCTTTCAGTAAAATTGATTTGCTGTTTATCACAAAAATTACCCACATCTTTTTCTCGTATTAGTTTTTATGAAAATTCAGTTGACTTTATTGTTACAGAAATTAAGAATTATTTCTATCAAAGAAACTGTCACTTTACTTTATCTTTTTTTTTTTTTCTTGCTTGTAAGAGATAAGTTAGTACGCTTCAGAACAATTATAAAAGAATTCGTTTCAGTTTTACAAGTTTTATTTTTATATTTAACAAGACGATATATATTTAACGGAAAATAAAAAACTCAATGACAAATTTTAAAGTTATTATATTGGAACTGCACTGAGAAAAATATGCTTTATACACCAAACTAAAAACTAAGTTCATTTCAAATTAGTTGGGCTAAATAAATTTGTAGTTGGACATCAAAAACTATAGTTGAGAGAAGTTATTCAATTGCAACTTACTTTCTTAGTTGGTTTTCTTGACAAATCATTTAATTTAGTTCGAGTAATTAATACTTCTTATTTGCGTTCAAATAAATTATTTAGTTGATGTAACTGAATTCAAGTAAATAATTTTTAGTTGGTTGCACTATATTTTTCTCTGAGTGTGTTTTATTTGTTAGTATGTTTGATTGTTTGTTTGTTGATTAGATTAGTAACGACTATGAAATCGAAAATACATTTATTAAAAGTAAATAATTGAGAAGATAAATATTACAGCATATTGCTAATTTACAGTTAACTTAATATTCTTGTTTTGACAGGAATTTTAATTTGATTAATTACCTCGATAAAAACACTATCTTTATAAACAACGTTAAACAATTATAAAGAAAGAAGCAGGTAAAAATATTTCTATGAAAATTTTCGTAAAATATTGATGAAATTGAATATTTGTGGAAAATGCTTCAATTACTAAAACATAATAATTTTTCAGAGCATTCGCATAATTATTAAGAGAAAAATTACACGGAAAAAAATATGAAGTGCACTATTAAATTTCTATTTAAATTAGATATATTTTTTGACTATTATTGACACGAGTAGAAATTATAATTATCGTAGGCAAACAAATTTATGTGAGTCAATTTTCAGCCATACAGTTTATTTAACGTTTAAATATTCATTTTATTCGACTTAATATGTATGTTGTTCTGCAAATAACATATTCTTACTAAATTAATTAAAAATTGCTAAATTCATTTATCTACCAAAGCGAATAATTTATTTTTCCGTGTTTTATAAAGGCAATTTGTATTTCGATTATTCGTTTTAATTTTAAATAGTGTCCGACCGAAATGAGATTTTCCGGCGAAACCGAAACCGAACCTTCTGCCCTGGTCTCAGTTTCGACCGAATTGGAAAACGAAACTAAAACTTATATAGACATCTTACATGAAAAAAAATTAATAAAGTCTAGAGTATTGTTGCACATAAATAGACATTTAATTCGTATTTAATAAAATAAAAAACAACAATTAAAGCTTGTAACAAAAATATTTATTTCTTCCTGTTTAATTAACAATTTAACAGGAATAAACATAATTAACATGTTAAAAATTAAAAATTTACTCTTGTAATGTAAACTTTGTCAAGAATTAACATTACCTAAACCTACCTAATCAGAAATTGTTTATTAGACTGAGAGACAAAAATATTATAATTTTTAATAAAAAGTTTACTAGTTTGGTATTATAGTTACAGAATGTCATTATATGGAAAACTAAAATATAAAAATGTAATAAATCAGTTTATTAAAAATTGTAATTCCATGTAGTTTTGTACAATTTGACATTCTGTTTATGGCATTTTAGTAAATCGTTGTATAATGCTTTATTAACGGTATAGGTTAGAAACATTGAATAGCGACACCTAATGGATAAAACAAGAAATAAAGAGTTGTCAAAAATTAGAATTCATTGTACTAAAATTTGTAATCCCTTGGTTTCTAATTTTTAATATTCTTTTTTTTCCGCATAAGAATTACATAACTAATAATTACCAGTCTCAACAGAGATTAGAATATTTTATACACCTAGTTCTATTCAATCGTAACCCACCCATATTGCGGCTGACAGCACTTCAGTTGGCGGCACTATCACCGCAAAACTACATCGGGCATTCTTGTCGATAAAATGATTAACAAAAATTAAAATTAAAATTAAAATATGATTACAATTTTAATTTAAATATAATTATTATAAATTAAAAAATTAAAAAAATTTCTAAATTTTCATTATTCATTTTAAATTATTAAAATATTTATGAATTATTATCATATCTATATCACTCAATTATTAATAATCATAATTGAAAAGTCTTATATTAGACACGGAGAGAAAAGAAAATTAAACATTGAAAACCAAGGGATTACAAATTTTAATAAACTGAATTCTAATTTTTGATAAACTGTTCATTTCATGTTTTGTCCATTAGATGTCATTATTCAATGTCTCTAACCTATACCATTCGTAAACAGTCATACAACGATTTCCTAAAATTTCGTAAAGAGAATGTCAAATTGTACAAAACTACATGGAATTACAATTTTTAATAAACTTACTCAGAGAAAAATAGAGTGCAGCCAACTAAAAATACTTCACTTCAGACTATTTAATATTTGTCCAGCGGTAGTAAACAGCTGCTCATATGGAACACTTGTAGGTGGAGCGGAAAGATACTTTAAGACTGCTTTTTTCAGGATAGGATATGGACTATTGTTCATATAACAATATATGTCGGAACTGCGTTGCAATAATGGCTCCGACAGATAAACTTGAAAATTTTCTTTTAAAACAATTTTTTGATCTTCAGATTCTGTTACCATCTGATTAGGAGCATTATCATGTGTATCCCACAGACTCTCATTTTCTTGGTGTAAGTTGGAGTCTGACAAGATTAGTTCCTCTGTAAAAATAAAAATCTGTAATAAGTTCATAAGAATTTATAAGGTCTGAAATATCCCAAATTTAATACTTTTCTCTTAAAAGTTCATAAAAAAAGACTCTGTACAAACTGAGGAGACATTCTCTCATCGCCGGACAATACCAGATCGTTGTGCTCCGTCAGAAAAAATATTATTTCTTTCATTGCAACCTCCACTTCATCAGAATTGAGATACTTCGATTTAAATCTTGGGTCCAGTAATGTCGCAGCCATCAATGATGACTTTTTAAAAAAGTAAACTTGATGTTCAAACACTCATGCAGTGAGTTTTTCATATTTGTTATCACCTTATCTTCGTTTTTAGGTCGAACTTGCAGTTTTCGGTTGATCTCTACATTTTTTTAGCAAGTCTTTAGTTTCTCCATCTGAAAATAAAGCTTGCTTTATTACTAACTGCAGCGTGTGTGCCACATGCATGGCGCAAATCATATTTGCTGCATTGTCATGTAGGATCAGAAAAATCTTACTGTTTAAATTATATTCCTCCACCATCTCTTTAATTTTTTTTCAATATATTAACTGGCGTGGTCTTGTTCCAGCACGAATACTCCCAATATAACTTTTAAGCGTTGATGGTTTACGATAATATGAGCAGTAAAGCAGAGAAGTGAACAAGTTTTACATGCATTGGTCCAAATATCGGTGGTAGCACTCACCCACTCGCCTTTTGCAGTTAAAGTCTTTACTTTAGATTTTATTTTCTCGTATGTTCGTGGCATCAGTGAAGTTCTAAAATATTTTTCAGATTTTAGTCGATATTTGTGAATTGCATGAGGATCGGTGAAATTGAGTCATTGGAATGCTTCGCCTTCCACCAAAGTATAAGGCAACATGTCTACAATTATTAAATCCATATTGCTTTGTCAATCCTTTTTGTAATTTCATGGTCATTGTACAAGTTTTGATTTAGATCTCTCGGGATCGTTGACTGAACAAGATTTGACTGATAAGTGCTCAATACTTCCAATGCGATTGCTGAACCAGTTCGCTTTAATTTGGCTTCATTTTTCAATTCATTTACTTCTGACTGTCGTTTTAACACCTGTCTGTGTTCCGCGTCATGAAACTTTGATAAATGTTGTTTTACTCCGTGCAATATTTGGTTTTTAGGTTCGTGGCTTTCCAATGATAATGATTTATTGCAAATTTTACAAATAGCTTTAGATGAATCGCTAGTGCTTTTTACAAAAAATTGCCAAATCGAATTTTTATGTTTTCTGTGATATTTTCTGTAGTGCAAGATAAATAAATAAGAGCTCATACATTGCATAATATAAAACAAAACTAATGTAATAAGGCTACACCCCGCCTAACGCGAAATAAAAAAAAACTATGCAGGAATTATGTGCTAATTATGTGCTATTTATGTGCTATTTTTGTGCCGGCGGCATAATTTTTGGGCTATAATGGAAACCCATTTTTTTTAAAAGCATAAGTGCGGGGTGTGGCTTCATTGGAAGCTACACCCCGCCCACGAGATTTTGGGGAACCAGTGAGAATATCGAAAAGCTATTGGTGGCATATTTATGTGCTATTTATGTGCTCTTAATATAACGAAAAAATTTTTCCCTAAACAAAATATTTTTTTTAAAACCATAGTGCGGTGTGTGGTTTCACTGGAAGCTGCACCCCCACCCTTCAGATTTCATGGCACCAATGACAATTTCAAGACAGTAGTGTTTGCAGTTTTATGTGCTATTTATGTGCTGTTAATACAGCGAAAAACAACCTCAGGGTAGCTGAACCCCTACTTCATCAAATTCAACTTTCTTTACGCAGGAATTATGTACTTTTTATATCTTAATTATGTACCACAAACATAATTTTTGTACCGTCGGGGAAAGTTATTTTTTTTAAAAAAGGTAATTTTCCGGGGTTTTGCTACCCTGGGCAGCTACACCCCGCTCATAGAAAAATGCACGTAATAGCAGAAAATTATATACCAAAATGATCTACGACTTATGTACTATTTATGTATCAGAAAAGTAACTTTTGTACTACAGCAAAAAAACATTTTGTTTAATTGTAATTTCGGGGGTCTAGCTATCCTGGACAGCACCACCCCACTCATTGACAAATGCACGTAATAGCAACAAATTGTCGTCAAAAATTCCCATTTTTATAGTCCACAATGAGTCTAAACGGGATAGAAGTTCATGCGGACAAGCTAACTAAACTAACCAACAGGGATTGGTAAAAGAAAAAAAAAATAAGAAAAAAAAAATGAAAAATACAGCAATTCCCGTTGGTTAGTTTAGTTAGCTTGCCCGATGACACTTCTATCCCGTTTGATAAGCGTGAGGCAGCCGTTTAGTGAGACGGCGCCCGAAGTTGATTGTTTAAAAAAGTAATTTTTTTGTGCCGTAAATAAGTTTTGTGCGTGATACATAAAAAGCACATAAATCGTAGATTACTTCGGTCTATAATTTTTTTTCTATTACGTATTTCTATAAGTGGAGTGGAGTGTAGCTGCCCAGGGTAGCTGGACCCCGGAATTACCTTTTAAAAAAATTAACTTTTCCGGAAAATTGTTTTTCTCTATATTAACAGCACATAAATAGCACATAAATATGCTATGAATACTTTCTTGAAATTGCCACTGGTGCCATGAAATCCTAAGGGTGTGGGTGTAGCTTCCAGTGAAGCCACACACCACACTATAGTTTTAAAAAAAATAGTTTGTTTAGCGAAAATTTTTTTCGCTATATTAAGATCACATAAATAGCACATAAATATGCCATCACTACTTTCTTGAAATTGTCACTTGTTCCCCGAAATCTCACGAGCGGGATGTTACCTTCCAGTGAAGCCACACTTCGCACTATAGTTTTTTAAAAAAATATTTTGTTTATATTAAGAGCACATAAATAGTACATAAATATGCTACCAATAGCTTTTCAATATTCCCACTGGTTCCCCGAAATCTCGTGAGCAGAGTGTAGCTTCCAGTGAATCCACACCCGAACTTATGCTTTTAAAAAAAATGGGTTTCTTTTATAGCCCAAAAATTATGCCGCCGGCACAAAAATGGCACATAAATAGCACATAATTCCTGCATTTTTTTTTTGATTTCGCGTTAGACGGGGTGTAGCTTACACGAGGTCCACAATTAAATAGCAGCAGGTGGTTGTCTGAGTTGTTAAAATACAGGGACAGATGTTACCCAACAAAAATTATCTATAAACAAATATAAGTAATTTTTTAATCAAACATAACCTCTTTATGTGTTACAAAAATTCCTAAATAAATTCATACATAAATCACAGTGAATAACTCAACAGAGCTAAGTTCAATATTTAATAAGTGCCATTAAAATAAGTAATGATAATATCAATAAGTAAAAACAAAAGCAAATACTTACTTAATAATTTATATGCAACGAAAAACACATAACCTCAATTCAGCACGATCGCATTGGCCAGCGAACTCAGCTGCAGCTCCGCTGACGACCGCGAGCAACGAATTCATTCGAAGTTAGCCGACCGAGGCGCCACTAAATTTTGGTGGGGCCGAAGTTTCGGTTAATTATTAGCCGAAACCGAAACTCTAGCCGAAACTTGCCGAAACTTGCCGAAACTGGCCGAAACTAAAACCAAAACCAAACAGTCGGTCTGTACATGTACAAAACATGTCACGTGATGTTTATAGGGTAGCTCTCCCGATCTGATTCACAAAATATGTGTCGGAATATTTCAAATTCAAATATTTCCTAAAATTAAGGGAGAAATTCAAAATTGACAAATCCAAAACAATTTTTTTTATAATCTAACTAAACTTACCACTCTCGGTTCAGGGCCGTGTTGGTTGGGAGGTACTGTATAAGCACCGTTTTGTTAAGTTTTCTTATGGGATCCGGCCCAATAAATACCAAAAACCCATTTATGCACCGGGTATGGACCTTGTAAATACCATTTCACATGTACATGTCCATACATGCAAGTTAAGCCTTTATTAATGAAAATCTTCAATTATTTCCAAATGCTGTTGTTGATTTTAGTAGTTTTTGCGGAGAGGTGAAAGATTTATTTTATTTTATCATTTCTAATTTTACAACAGAGAAATTTTTTTAATTTTCTATTAAATACATGTATATATTGCAAAGGGTATTTTTATATACCATAACGGATTTATAATTAAACCGATGCCCAATAGGAAATTGCCAGTAATGGAAAAATGGCCCAATTCTGGCCCTATACTGGCTGCCAGAGCATGGTAAACAATTCTGGGCCAATACCGATTCAGTTATGGTTTTCTACAGTTCCGTTAGTCAACCGGAGTAAAACCAATCTTGGCAAAATTTAGGAAACAATTCTGGGCCAGTAAAGTCCCAGCTCTTGATTTTTTTACGAAAATTACTTACCCAATAGGTAATGTTTTAACGGTTGTCTATAGTTCTGACCCATACTTAGCTAACCTATAATAAATACTAATTCAGTGTAATAACGCAATTGCCACGCATTTTTTTGTTAACTTTGGCATAAATATATTTTGGTACATTTGAAGCAAATTTTACCTATTTATTTCCTATCTTTTTCATGATTTATATGTAATTAGTGTTGTCTCTGGGTTATATGCAAAGTACGTGCCAATTTTTAATGATAATTCTGCGAAAGTAAACCAAGTACGGGTCCGTTTCACGCAAGCTACGTCCCTGGACTGGCACTGTAATTTCCCAGCAGATATTTAGTGCAGAATGACAATTTATTATATTATACTTAATTTGTGTCAGAATTGGCAGAATTGTTAAATAGTATTGGCATGATTGTTAACCAGTACTGGAAGACTTGTCAACCAATCTTGGTAGGATTATTAACCAGTACTGTCTTGTTATTGGCTACCAGGTCTGGCGCAGCGTTATCACTCCAGTGCAGATTCTGTACTGGCACTGTACTGGCATGCGAATATTGCCAGTACTGGCCACTCTGGCACCGGTATCGTACCTTTTCTGGGCCGTTAGAACATTTCCTATTGGGTGGCTTACACTGAGAGAAAAATTTTTGTAAACATTGTAATCTTTTTTTGTAATTTGAGGACGTAGTGGATAAAGCCAAAAAGTTACAGTCAAAAATTATAAAATGTGTTCATAAAACACGTAAATATTATGATTTTTCACTTTATTTTTACAAATGTTTGAATACATTGTACAATTTTTGATTGTACTTTTTGCAACCTTGTCCATCATGTCCTTACATTACAACGGAAAATTATAATTTTTTCAACATTTTTCTCTCAGTGTAGTTTGATAAGTTTAGTTATTTTTATTAAATAATAATTGTAACTATTTATACTGGTAAATGTGACAGAAAAATTTACTGTTTTTAACTCTTTTTTAGATGTATATCAAGGGTGGCGGCAGCCACACGACGAGTCAAGTTTAATTAAATTATTAAATAATAATTAAAAAATTAAAAAAAAATGAAATGGAAATGACATGACGGCTGCTGCTACACTTTTTTCCTTCTTTCAATAAAAAATACAGTATTTTAAAAGGAAAATTTTCTGTTTCATTTATAAATATGACATTTAGAATTAGTTTCTGTATCCCTACTGGCACCAGTTGACAAACAGATCTCAGCCAGTACTAACTTAACTGTCGAACCAGTACTCCGCTGATAATTGCCCTGTACGTGTCTGCAAACGAAACTTTATCTATTTGTCCAGTACTGGTTCAATGCAGGCAGTGTACTGGTACCCTTGTGGAAATTAATTATCTGCAAACGTCTGCCATCAGGTCCGAAAATGTCTGAAAAAGTTTCTCCAAACAGTCTACAAATGTCTGCAAAAATGTCTGCATAAGTCAGCAGTCTCAATTTTGATATCTTCTCAGACAGTTGCAGACTTTTTCAGACACCGTAAGAATTTTTTAAATAACTGAAAAACGTTCGCATATATGCGAAAATTCGCATATATTTAGAAAATTCTTGCGATGTCTGAAAAAGTCTGCAACTGTCTGAGAAGATATCAAAATTGAGACTGCTGACTTTTGCAGACATTTTTGCAAACATTTGTAGACTGTTTGGAGAAACTTTTTCAGACATTTTCGGACTTGATTGCAGACTTTTGCGGACTTTTGCAGACAATAAATTTCCACAAGGGTATATAAATGGTGTCAGTAAACAAACAATGAAGAACCGAAACTTTACCGAATAGGATATTGCCAGTAATGGAAAAATGGCCCAATTCTGGCCCTATGCTGGCTGCAAGACCATGGTAAACAATTCTGGGCCAATACCGATTCATTTATGGTTTTCTACAGTTCCATTAGTCAACCGGAGTAAAACCAATCTCGGCAAAATTTAGGAAACAATTCTGAGCCAGCAAAGTCTCAGCTCTTGATTTTTTTACGAAAATTACTTACTTATAGAAAATGTAAACCAAAACTGGAATATTATTTTCATTCAAATTTAATCGGCAGTTCAAATTGTAAAAGCTAAATATGGGACAGAACTATAGACAACCTATAATAAATACTAATTCAATGTAATAACGCAATTGCCACGTATTTTTTGTTAACTTTGGTATAAATACATTTTGGTACATTTGAAGCAAATTTTACCTATTTATTTCCCATCTTTTTCATGATGAATTGTTAACTAGTATTGGCATGATTGTTAACCAGTTCTGGAAGACTTGTCAACCAATCTTGGCAGGATTATTAACCAGTACTGTCTTGTTATTGGCTGCCAGGTCTGGCCCAGCGTTATCACTCCAGTACAGATTCTGTACTGGCACTGTACTGGCATGCGAATATTGCTAGTACTGGTCACTCTGGCACCAGTATTGTACCTTTTCTGGGCCGTATGTGTCATTTCGTTTTCCAGTACTGGTTCAAAGCAAGCAGTGTAATGGTATATAAATAATGTCCGTAGACAAACAATGAAGAACCAGTGCTGCCACCAATGAGCAATCAGATTTAAACCAATAAACTTTATCTATTTGTACAGTACTGGTTAAATACAGGCATGGTACTGGTATGCAAAGAGTGCCAGCATTTATCTATTGTACTTATGTGTTAAGGTGGAATTTAAAGCGATTATAAACTCATGTGAAGTCGGTAATGTAGATCAACATTAAAGAATACTTAGATGGTACAATGACATATATTTATAGTGAAAACTAATTATAAATGGAAATTAAACAATTTTCGTATAAATTCCACCAATTTGGTAAAATTTGGTATAATATCCACCACTTCCTTATTTGAAGAAATCAGAAATAACAATCTAATTACCATCTCAATACCTAACAACAGCAGTTTTTAATAAAATTTTGACGTGAGCGTAAAAATCACTAATTTTTCATATGCGAGTGAATTCAACAGTATTTTTTTGTTCAAAACTATCGTTAATCATCCTAGAATGGCGCTCTGGTCCATTTGTAAGTAAAGATTACTTATTTTTCTTTAAATGTAATAAAGTTGTGGCATGTATCACATTCATACACTGAGAGAAAAGTTGGGATAAAAATTATTATACTAAATGTAAAAATGAGGACAAATTACAATTCTTGTGATATTTAAAATACATTTTAAAAGAGATTATTAGTATTGTACAAGTTGTTATGGTACAGTATAATAAAAATGTTCATTTTTCTTATAACCTCTTTTAAACTGTGTATTAACTAAGACAAGAAGATGTCATTTGTCCCTCTTTTTACATTTAGTATAATA
>JABFPN010004688.1:0-14604 GCA_022817305.1 Leptoteleia sp. ZL-2020 | reverse complement strand
CTATTGGCGGGACTAAATTCTTTTTGCTGATTTGACCATAGTGTTTACTTGTAATTATACTAACTAAATTTTCTAGCTGCATTGACCAAATTTTTACTTGTAATAGCCGAAAATTATTTTCCGTGTACAACATAGGGAAATTTTCCTTCGGGAAAGTTATCGTAATTTAAAATTGAATGTTTTCAATTGGATGGTGGAGCTGACGAAGGCACATTTTACGTATACATTAAACAGTTTTCGGCTTATCTAAGCGTCGACATTAAACGATCGTTTTGATACAAATTTTTATCAGTGCAAGGAAATATACATCATTTGGCTTGATAAAGATTGATCGTTGAAAACTGTAGTAACTTTTTGTAGCATCTTTTTCTCAGTGTGCTATGTATATTTCTTTTTAATACATCAGTGATATTCAACATTAGTATTCGGTAATATTCCACAAGGACTTTCCTTAAGGAAGTTTCTTGTGGAATTTACCCGTGAATATATTAAATTCGGATATTACTGCAATGTTGCAGTAGTTTTAAGTAATGTATTTAACACTATACTATGTTATATAGTGATATTGGAAATAACAATAATTGTAAGGTATTGAATCTTTAAAATACGAATAATTATAGGTCTCGTTCAAATTACAAATAAGTAATTCGAATATGTGCGCAAAAGCTGCAATTTCTTAATGAATACTTGTATATAAAGTAAAAACTTTGGTAACGTGAAAAACATGACTCTCATGAACCATGCCATTATTCAAAATTGTTAAACTGCACAATTTTTTTTGTAAAAACCTTCCGATTAACATTATAATTCTAAAATTTTCCATGACGTTTAATACGTTTTAATGTCCTGTTTTCTAAATAGTATTTATTTTTTATTATTCTAAATTATATTGTTGTAAAATTTTATTCTAAAGTTTGTGTAAATAAAAAGGATTATTTTAAATGTACAAGTTATAAAACAATCTACTAAATACAACAGGTCATTCTGAGTAGTAGAGTTTGTATATTAGAATAATAAAAATAATAATAACACAGCTATCATGGTAAACGTTTAGGGAAAATGTTACGCCTATTTATCCAAACTATGAAACGCAACAAATCCTCTCAATTCACTTTGCGAACTGACTAAAGGAACGAATATACAAATTTTCATAACAAATCCTCAGGTATACAGAAAATTTATTCCCACGTCGAGCGGAAACTTTTTGTGCGCATACAGCCGACATTAATATCAGTTTAAATGAAAAAGCAATGTCAGTACAGGTGTATACAAGGAAAGATCTTTTACAAATCGCTTCAGTTTCTCCAGAGTCAGGATTTTACCTGACATCGGCGCACTAATTGTCCGTGACTGTCCGCACATTATTCCCAGCGAGAAATAACAGAGGAAAAAAAAAGGGAAGTAAGAAAGAGAGGAGAGAAAAAAAGCAATTTGCTATCTTTCAGTTCATCGGACAATTTCCCATGGCGCATTGAAAAGGTGAATACAGTCGTCGGCAATTTGTATGCCGACTCTCTTCTCAAATTACTACAAGTTGTAGCAAAAAAGTTTCTCATGGAATACTTTACGGCGCATTCGCTACATAACGCGCCGACGGTGCGCTTTAAAATGCATCCTTGCCAATTAAAAAAAAGGCCAAACGCTCGCTCGAGGCTTTTATAATAAGTGAGACTGCGCGAGAACAACTGGCCGGTTCTCGTCGGGCCCAAAAACAGTTCAACTCCATTCTCAGATGGACAAAAGCCTAGACCGACAATGTGCTTTTCCTCGTCCGACCCCCCGTGACTTCGAGTCCCCAAAACTGGCTTCCTCTGCCTCGTTTCGCGATGCCCTCAAAGCCATCGCTGGCGTCAGTTCGGTGCAGCGATTGCGCCACCGCGGAATAGTGGGGATGACGTCTCTCGCTTCTCGGAGTAGGGATGCGACGACTATATTACCAAGGCACAGGTGAGGGGAGTAACCAGTTGACTTGATACCTCGAGACGAAGTTGCGCCACAGCGTTCGCCCACCGCTCGTTCCCATTATTCACGAATAAAGCGCAGCGGATAGTACGACATCAGCAGAGTGATGTTCGCAGTCGCAACGTCGAGTTGAAGTGCCAAACGTCGATACGTATCGGAAAGGACGGTCGGTGATTACCAAAGTGAATTGGCGTGAGGAAATTCGAGACGAGACAATGAAGGCTATGGTGGTCAGTCCAGTTGGAGGCCGAGTTCCCCCGATGAGGGGCGTGCTCCACAACACCGTCGACATCCACGGCACCAGGCGCGACCTCGAGGCCGAGGAAGTGGCCGCCTACCTGACGAAACTGCGTTCCCTGGTGCCGGATATGCCGCGCAAGAGGAAGCTCTCCAAGCTCGAGGTCATCCAGCGGGTGATCGAGTACATCTGCGACCTGCAGACCACCCTCGAGGAGACCAACATCCACCAGGAGTCGGGCAAGGTGTCCTCGCCGTCGCCCAGGCAACCCCTGCAACCGTTGCTGAACGCCTCTTCCACCGCCACCGCCACCGCCGGTGCCGGCACCAGCTTTGCCGCGACGATAAACACCGCGCCGATCGCGGAGCGGTGACCGAATCGCCAGTAGAGACCAGGTTGGAACAGGGAAATTCTGCCAAACGCGTTGCTCTCCACCAAAGTAGAACCCAACGTCGACGCTTCCGATTCGAACGTCCAGCTTCCGCATCGCGAGTGACACCCACCTGGCACCGGAAGCCACCTTTTTGCCGTCGTTAACGTCGCCGTGCGCGACGAAAAAGACTGGTCGCGTTGCATCGGCGCCAATGGCCAAGTTCGCGCTTTACCGCGCTATGATTTTCGATGGTTTTGGTACGGGAGCTGCCCATCCAGCGGCACGTCGACGATGACTGCCGGAACTTTCAAAGCTTATCGTCTCAATGCGAAGGGAGCTTCCAATTTGGTGAAACTTTGATGATCTAGATGGGACTTTCGCGAAGGCCTGGGATATCGTCGATGTCTGCGTTTCGGTCCCACCAGGTTGACGTTTCAACTTCCGGGAGTAAACCTGCGCGACAAAGCAAAAGTTCGAGTGAAATACTTTTGACGCAAAACAGTGCAATTGGTACCTTTGTATGTGAGTGGGAATGTTTCCTTCTTTTTTTTTTTTTTTTTTTCTTTCTTGTTTGGTGCGCAAGTAAGAGAGTCACCTCCGGCTCGGTAATTTTTTCCGCGCTGTAAATAATTGTACATAAGTCTACTGCATTCCTTTCTTCGGCGCGACTCACGATCTCCAAAATCAGATACCCATCTCGGCGCCCACCTTTTTTTCTCTACAATGGGACTACGAATGTTTGTTCGCTTTCGGATTTTGTATGGGAAAGTACGGGATTTGTACAAAATTGTAAGATCGGTAGACTGTTACGGTGGCGTTTACGCGCGACCCTTTTTGTTTACCGAAATTTCTGTCGTCACGCTACTTTTATTGTATCATTCATTATTGTAATTGTTATATTGCTCTGGCGACACTATTTAGCAACAGTAAATCCATATATTGTATATTTATAAAGACTGAAAGGCTGTAAATATATATAAACACGTGTGCACGCACGTAGAACGATAATAAAATGTAAAACTTCAATACTCGAACCATTCCCCGTTTCCGTTTCATTGCGCTTTCTCGCTGATAACACATATGACTAAATAGATGACTTTATTACTACATGTTATTTTGGTTTTATCTGCTCTCAGAAAGGCTAGACTCCTATTTCCTTTTTCACTTCAGATTCTCATTATACGTTCGCGTTTAATCTATAAATAAACATTGCGGAGTTTTATTCCGTCATTATCTGAATTCTTTCATGCAATTTATAAACACTTTTATTTTTATTTTCGTTTCGCTTCTCTTTGGCGTATCGATTTTTATATATTAATGTCATTTTGTAATATTTCAATAAAGTCTCGGTCATTTGGATAAATGATCGGAATAAATGCTAATTTATACATAAGAAGCGTCGTTGCAAGGATTCATTAATATGCGCAAAAGTTGCATTGCAAATGGGAGCTGTGAAGTCACTGTTTACAACGTCACTCCATTGACAACTGGCATAGCTGATTTAGCGCGCAAAAAAAAGAAAAAGAAAAAGAATCGCTTCGGTACGATTTTATGTAGAAAGTAACCTTCTTCGTCGAATGACGAAACCATAAAAAGACTTTGATGATCATGAGGTGAAAGTAAAAAAGCTTAAGTTGCGCATTGAAACTTCCTGAGCACGCTCTCTTGCGCAAAACAACGTGAAATATTTTCACAATCAAAAATTAATCCTCTGTACTGTAATTATTTCATTCCTTGTTACTGCTAGTGTTACTATTACTTTATTATTTTACTACTTTTTTCGATAAGTATATTTTAAAAGTGCTTATTTAAATTTTAGTTTAGTCCTGTTTTGCTAAAACATAAGAAGGAGATGATTATTTATTTATAATACTGATAATTGTATATTTTAGAATAGAGATTAATAATTATTTGTTTAGCAAATCTGATAAAGAACCAGATCTGTAAAAAAGGGTTCTTGTGTATGGAAAGAAAGGATATATAAAAAACTACTAGCTTAATAAGGAATTGTAGATTTAATTAAAAAAAATTAAAATCATTACTATCTTTGAATGAAAATTTAAATTATTACTCTTGAGCATGAATATAGACTCTGTATTAAACTATAACAATTTTTTGTGCTTTATCGATATTGTCAAAAAATACATTAATAACTAAACATTATTTTCGCAAAAAATATCTAATAAATACTTTAAATTGTACCTTAAGAAAATATTCAATGAATGTTTTGATCAAAACATTAATATAGTGTCCTTCCACTTCACATTATTACTTCTTATGCAAATGAATAGTTATTCTGAAATTTAAATTACAAATTATACAATTAATAATTTAATAATTATAATACATATTAAAAATAAATGAAAAATACTTTACGAATAACTGCACTAACTACAATTATGTTTTTTTTATATATATTAGACATTTCTTCACGCCCTCTCGCTATATAACTAAAAAAAAGGGATTATAATCGCGACGCTTATCATACGAATTTGGCTGCGGCGTATTCTGCAAAGGACAATTTCGCGGAGATTGAAGGAGGGGTGTGGAATAGTACTGGACACGTGTTGGTGCACAGCCGTGTAATAGTTGCTCCTATTACTCGAGATAACGCAGAAGGGGTGCTGCGTACGCGTGTTGCACCCCTACATTTAAGATACAGCTGTAGTTGACAAATCATCCAAAATCAGTGATCAATAATTTTATATCAAATGAAATAGTGAAGGTCACAAAAATAAATATAATAAACGCCTTTTTTGTACTTTCAAAATTCATCTAAAAACTGTGACCTTTCATTCATTCAAAGTCAGGAAAAAGGGAATTTTTTACCCTTCTTTTGATAACTGCACGTTAATCATTATCAAAATTAGTAATTATATCTTTAAGAAATATTCTAAAAGCAATAGATAAAGAAGAATTTGACATATGAATATTTTGGAACATTTCTTGCTATTATGGCATACTAATTGTTGTTCCAACTTGTTTTCTGCACGTGGATAAACATATAATATTCTTGAAAATTATCCATTATTGGCTGTAATTAGATTAAAATACACAAAGAATATGAAACGTCTTCCCACTATTAAGCAACAATGCTAGAAAATGATAAACCTTTATGAGAAAATCTGAACATAATTCATACGGGCCGCAATGGTCTCCTCCTCTGCAATATAAATTGCCCCTTTAAAATGGCAGCGAATATGCTGAGCGCATTTCGCCGAATTAGCGTTCCAACTGAAATTTCAATGATTAATATACGATTGAATGATGAAAATTGCGACATGTGTCCAGGGGTACGATTTAGCCAAAGGGAAACTCGCAGAAAGAATAGAAAAAGTGAAAAAAATGGGCGAGAGAGAAGAGCGCTGCGTAGGAGACGATTTCGCGTGCGGACTATTGATCGAGCGGCATGTCCCAGGTCGCGTGCGCGTTCCTGGGAACGCGGGGTTCGTGGTATACCCACGGGAACCGACGGTTCCGACCCTCCCCGACTCCCCGTCCCGCGGCGGCCCCATATCGGGCGCCACTCGAATCCACTTCGCATTCATGACGAGAAGACTCGTCGAGGGTGGCGTAGAATCTCGTCGACGCCGCTGGATGTGTGCGCTAATAATGGAAATGGAGTCTGACTCATGAACATGGTACGTGGCGGCGGCAACCCCCCTTTGTCCATTGGGGGACTGATCGATAAGAAGAGACCGCTGCGGCAGGACGTCCAAAGATATGGCTTCTCGGTCACGCGGCTTAAGCCGCGGCACTGTTCGACGAAGATGTTACCCGTTGCTTTCGGGGGACGCCCTTGTCCCGTCTCTTTCTCACGGCCATTTCGAGTATTTGACCAATTTCCCAATACAGATAACGCCAGCTCCATGGGAAAGCAAACTCTGTCCCTGACAACGACCGGCACCTAATTTCAACATTGATTCGGCGTTGCGTCAATATTTAACAGAAAAATTCAACAAACGAAAATCAATTAAATTTGTCGTGAAAATAAAGATATAAATTATGCGCATTGACCTAACAATGATCTGTTTACTGGGGAAAAATTCAATAGGAAACGCGAATGATATGTTTTATTAAATAAAATTTGGTATTAATTTGAACAGAAAATTTATAGATTGGGAATCAATTTGTTATTCACTATAATGGATTTAATAACTGGTGATATGTTGTCAAAACTGAAGTTATTGTAGTGGGGCGGTTTGAACTTTTAATTACAACTTTATATTATGCATTTCAATGAAGTAGAGCTCTACAAAGTACTGAGATAAAAAATAATATTACAATTTAAAATGTTGTGCGTTAACTGGATGCAAGTTGAACGTTTGTAACATAATTTATTTAATACTGATGCAAAAGTAATAATTATTATTACTTTTCTCTCAATGTAAAAATATTTGAAAATAAATTAAAGTATAAGAAATTTATTCTTACGATATTGAATTTTTCCTACTAGAAATTTTAAAATCATAATGTAATTTTTTTTATTCCTGTACATCTAGAGAAACAATTTATTATTTTAAAATAAATATACTTTGAAACAAAATAAATTCTATCACTTGAATAAGAACCTTTTATTGAACGGATTATGTCACGTTTGTATTATTAAGTTAGTGAGAGAAAAATTCCGCTGGGTGAGGTACTGAACTCGTGTCCTTACAATACCTAAGCAGACGTCTTCCTTACTACACAAAACAAATTTGCTTTAAAAAATATTTATTTTAAATAAATTTTTTCTATGTTTTAACTTCAGTATTAATTTATTGCTCGTACATTAGTACTGTGCTGTATGTGTGTAAAAAGATACTTAAATATTTATTAGATTAACACTTACTTGATATGAAAGCTTTCCCACTTTTTAAAGCTGATGCAATTTATTATTTTTATGGTATTAAGAAATTTTCAATCCATGCGAAAATTTAAGCTTTTTTGAGTACAAATCAAATTTGATGGAAAAATAAACTTTCTGATGAAGAGAGGTAAACTGTCTATTTTACCTTCAGAGTTTATGCATATCTAGGCAGGAAAAACTGTAGAAAAAAAAGATAAAATGATATTTAACAAAATACAATATCAAATGAGCAAATATATTATCAAGAAATAATGAAGTTACAGTACGAAATAAATTTGAATTCTTTTCTTTATAAAAATTTGTGTCGATAAAGGAGACATTACATATTCGACAAAATTATCCTCAATTTTAATTTTCTAATACGATATTAACTGATTTCTATTAATATGTAATCAATTTTCATAACTTTATATCAGTTCATTTAAACATTTTTTAGCTATTTATAACAATTTTGATATTTCTTTTTACTTAAAATTCTAAACTAGAAACATTTGAATTTTTAATAAATTTTTTAAGCGTATAGCAAATTATTCAAATATTAATTAAATATGTTTGCATAAAAAAGCATGACAACATGAAAAAAAAACTAAATTTCTTAATATCAAGATACACAATTTATTATCATATAATGTTGATGAACACTAATCAATAACCCGTAAAATGTATATTTCGAAAAAAATTGCACACATTCAATTTTAAATACCAAAACTATTTAACTATTATTGAAAAAGTATTTTAATATTAAAATTAATAATAGTAATAATCATATTAATAATAAAGTAAGTACATAATACTAGTTATGTTTCTCAAAATTAAGATGAAAATCAGCCTTCAGTGAGCATAATTTTGAGGTATATCAAATTAGATCAGCTAAGTCAGCTCATTCAAATAAGATATAAAAATTAATTATGTATTCATTAATTATTAATTAATTATTAAAATTAAAAAAAATATTACAGCCATGACCGAGTAATCAGTGGCTATTCCAGTGTAACAAATACTATTGCGGAAATCGATAGGAAAGTTCGTAATTAATTCAATAAAATTAAAATCGAGTGTGTCGGCGGGTAAAAAATTTATTACTGCTTGTTTACAGTATCCTCTTCTTCTCTTTTTGGCTCTATTTACCTACATTAAAATATGATTAATTAAAAATAATACATTATTTTTAAGATTTTAACATTATATTCTATTAGTAATTAATTGACTAACTTATATTAATTAACTTTTATTTACTTAATGGCTTTTTTTTTTTACGTTTTTAGGTATGTTATCCAGCTGGAATAGCTATTGGTTTCTCAGTAACGACTGTAGTAATATCTTTAAGTAATTGATTAGCAATTAATGGGTACTTATTTATTTATTTATTTTTTTGAGTGAATTGATTTGACTGAGCCAGTTTGATATACCTATAATTTTGTACTTGATTAATTTTATACCAATAACATTAGTATAAATAAACATCGATATGGGATAAATTATTAAGTTACATTTCAACATCGTGCCGGTTTCCTTAAAACTCAAAGTGTGTAAATATAATGTTATCTTTACAATACTAATAATTCTTAAACGTCTTCACATAAGATTTGTTAATCATTTTTCCACAATCAGATATTTACTTCGAAACTACAAACAATAAACAAAGTAGAAAAAAATGCGTAGCCTACTGCGATGACAAGAACTGCTCAATGGAATCTTTATCTCTTTTGAGCCATTCGGCATTCAATCGAATCTTCTCAATAGACTGCTTAGCTGGTCGATCAATGGCAGGATTCGGATTAGCTAAGAAAAATTCTTCAATATCTCTTGCTTTTTCTTCGGTAACAAAATCTTCAGTTGTCCATTTAACGATCCTCAGTAACAAATTTGCAGTCTGGGTTCTATTTTTGAACGCAGTCCAATTGTCTTTGACAAAATTCCAAGTAAAGTCACGACTTTCGGCCGACCATGAGGTGGATGGGAACACAAATATCGTATCCTGCGCCCGGACATTGTCGCTAATAGAAAAGTGTAAGACTTGCTCTAATAGTTTTTTATCACGGACCAGTCCAAGGGTCGACAAAATTCGAGTTTTTTCTTCATGCAGCTCAGTCTTATCATAAAGTTCGAGCATGCTGTTCAAAGTATTTTTATCACCATTGTTAACAACCGCGCAATAAATAAAAGTGCGGAGATCGGCAGGAATCTTTGTATGACCGGACAAATGGTGACTGAATCGTTTAATCGCTTCATCGACGGTTTCTTTATCTTGAAGCATGACCATCCTGTTGAGAATGAGGTTTCTCAGTAAAATATCAAGGTGAGATTCACCTGGTTTTGCCTCCCAACCAACTTTATTACAAATGTCCCTGTAAATATTACGACTGAAAGCCTTGAATTGCTCTAGGATGGGTAGATGAGAAATCAGTAAATGTATCCTCGATAAACATGTTGCGATACTGTTCCAAACTATATAATTGTCTTCTTGTTTGTAAGCCTCAAGAACTTTGAGTACTTCTACGGTGGATACATAACCAGCTTTAGCACTGTTGAACAGATCGTCCAGAATACCATGGCGATCTAGAGGAGGTAAAGTTTTATCTCTGATAGATGGAAGAAGAGCATTTATCATATCTTGACTATATTTTGTTCTGTAAAAGCCGTAACTGCCGGAGTTGACCTTCACCCAAGAATTTTCGGGTACGTTTGGAACTGTAATTTCAGCTTGTCTGTCGGATATAAGGACAGTCATCGCGATCTCGTCCGGCTTTGCCGATGTTGCAATGTTTATTGGAATACTCCATAAAGTATCATCGACATCGTCCGAGCCATCTGCCAAGAACCTTTTTTGTGAGAATGTTAATATTCGATCATTGCCTTGTTGTCTTTGTTCCACTGAAAGTATTGGATATCCCGTTTGACGTGTCCACGTGGGCATTACTTTACTTACTGGTTTCTTGCTCGAATTTTCCAAAAACTGCCATAAATCGACTGTTTCTGCGTTCGAATAGGCGTAATGATTTAAGTATGCATTCATACCGGTCATGAAATCCTCAGCACCAATCCAAGAATAAAGCATGCGAATCACACTGGCACCTTTGCTATAAGAGATGTCATCAAAGATCTCGTCAATTTCCTCTGGGTTATGAATGGGAACTTCAATTGGGTGACTGTTTTTTAATGCATCCAATTCGAGCGCCTTATGCAAATGATCAGTTACAAATTGTTTCCAAAGGTTAAATTTGGGGTAGAGTTTATCAATACAGACAAATTCCGTAAAAGTAGCATAACCCTCGTTTAGCCACAGATCTGTCCACCATTTCATTGTAACTAAATTGCCAAACCACTGATGGGCTAGTTCATGAGTCACAACCAGACCTATCCACTGCTTGTTCACAGACGACGTATTTTGATGGTCAAATAAAAGACAACTTTCGCGAAAGATTACCAAGCCCCAATTTTCCATTGCACCAGCAGAAAAATCTGGCACTGCTACGCAGTCCAGTTTAGGTAAGGGGTAAGGAATGCCAAAGTACTTGTCGTAATACGTAAGAGTTGAAGTTGCCACTTCTAAAGCAAATTTACCCTGTTCTGATTTGCCTTTCGGCGTATAAACTCTAATTGTCACTCCATTTGAAGTTTTATCTTCTACATAATCAAATTCACCAACAACCATAGCTACTAGATAAGTTGACATCTTGGGAGAAGTATCAAACTTCAAAGTTGTAACATCGCCTTCCACTGTCTCTTCCTTTACCGGCTAAAAGTAGTAAAGAACAATTTTAAGCAAAAAATTTTAATAAAATAAAGAATTTATTGTATTTATCAAAAAAAGTTTGTTAAGGCAGCGCCATTATGTAAGTTACACGCAATTTAAATTAATACTTAATGTATATAATGATATATGTATAATTGAAAATTATGTATAATTGAAAATATTTTGAAAATCAAGTGAAATATTAAATGGTAAAACAAACAAACAAAACGAAATTATCTTACCATATTTGATAAAGCTGTGAGGCCAGTTGGTACAATCAACGTTATATCAAATGTAGCTTTAAGTGCTGGCTCATCCCAGCATGGGAAACATCTTCTAGCATCAGTTGCTTGAAACTGAGTTACCGCTGCATATTTTGTCTCTCCTTCGGGACTAAAAAATTATATTAAAAATAATATATAATTAAAGTCATTCGTAGTCTCAGGCTAAAGAAATCAACTTTCTAACGTCAAGGTCAAACAGTTTAAAACTTGAATAAAAACATAAATTGTCCAAGACAAAAATTAATCAAATAATAAAAAAGGAAATAATTGTTTAGATTCAATCGTGATATATTTTGAGAAAAATTCATTATTTTACTTGCCTACAATTTATAAGACTTTAAGTTTATAAGATTAGATTTTAAATGCAAATTAAGTGTATTAATAAAATGTTAATAAAATATTTCATTTTATAAAAGATATATATCTTATATATCTCTTTTATAAAATATTATACTAACTTCTTATATATACTATACAATTATCAAGATGAATGGTAGTTGTTGACACCAAGTAAGCAGAGAAATATAATAACACATTTTATTATTATCTATATGATGTCATAGAAACATTTAAATTGATTAATCTATTATAATCTTATAACAGAATTGAAAACTTTTAATATTTTAATTATTTTAATGTCAGCATAGCAATAACATTTATATTTTAAAAATATTTATGTTTATCTATACCTAGTATGTTTACACTTATAAAGTCCTTTCATATTATCACTAAGAATTCCTTCAAATTGCAAATTTAAATATCCATTTTCTCCAGCAGGTAATAATTTAGGAAATTTAATGGTTAATATTTGCTTATCTTCGTCCAAGTTATATTTGTCAGCAAACATTTGTGTCTCATCTTCTCCAATAAAATTAACATTTTTAATAGTTAAAGATGCAGCATTTAAAAGTATTGTATCTGTTGTTTCATTTACCTAAAATATTAATACATGACAAAATTAAAAATTTGAAGAAAAATTTAATTTGCATCAAATGCAATTGATTATATAATTAACAAATAAACAGTATCTAATCTATGTTTGTTTAAATAATTGCACTGTCACTTGTGATAATAATAGAATTTATCTGCAGAACAGTGCTATATTTATATACGTAATCTTTTGAAAATTGCAAGAAAATAACGATATCATGAAATAAAATAAAATTATAAAGTTAATTAATTTAACATGTTTATTCTCTCCTGAAACAATGGTAAGGTTATAGAAATAGTTAATTACACTATTTCATAATTTCCAACTTTTATTATTTGTGATTCATTTCATTTTTATATGATAAACAAATTATATTATAACTTTAATCAATATTTATAGTTATTAATGGTAAATAGTTGAGCAAAACTCCTATATGAAATTAATGGTAAAAGTTGGAAATGATAAAACAAGATAGGATTTATGATAATTTGTAATTGAGAACCACTGATCTAAACTAACAAAGAAATGACATACTTTCATATACTATTTCCATACGGAAAAATATGTCTGCGTTGTTAGACAAGTGAGTACAATATTTTATTTTATTTAGTTTAATTTACAAAAAAGAACATTTTATTCATAAAATGATACACATGTTTAATTGAATAAAATAAATATTTCTAAATATTTTCACTTTACGGTTGATTCAGCCACACATGTATGCCATTTAACAAACTCTAAAATATGGTTTATATAAAATTAAGTTACCTAAATTTGTTGAGATAATTATAATTTTTACTTATGTTAGGTCAATAATAAATAAACAATACATCTAACCCAATTTAAATAAAAATATATTAGTTTTTGTCATATTTCTTCCATGCAATGATAAACATCTTGTATGATATTTATCGTATAATAAATTTTAAAAAAATGTGTTTTTATAAAATAATACAATTATAAATTAGCAAATTAAAAAGGAATAAAATTGGAAAATATTTTCTTGGTAATAGCACATATGTAAACATTTAAAATGAAATAAATGAATGATCAAAAAAAGGTAAATTGAATTATTAATAATTAATGAAATGTATATATATTTTCACTTATTCAATTGTAATAAAACATATTTTATTAAATGCTTCTTCGTGCAATCTGTTCAGAAATATTGACAGGGAAAAAGACAAAAAATAATTTATATGTTAACAAAAACTTCAAATTTATGTCTCGTTGTAGAAAAATCACTTACTGTAATGTGAATATATTCTTTGCCATCAAATTTAAAATTTATTAAATCCGGCCTAAGTGTAATATCATAGTGATGAGGTAAAATATTCAAAGGCAGACGTTGGAAAAGTTCGTTTTTCTCTGACATTGTCGTGTTAATTGCCAATTTGGCTTCGGAACTGAAATAAGCACAACTTTTCCTCGAGAGATCCAACGCACAATTACTTGTCACTGTCCTTAGTCTTCTGCTTTTATTAATTACCTGCTGATACACTCCGCATTTGCTGTACGTAAACCGCACAATCACTCGCAAAATGCCGGCCATGATAAATCCGACTAAAAAGCAGTGCTGCCAGTAAAACTGACCGGTTACAATTTTAAAAAGACATGAAATTAAAAAAAACAACCGAATTCCACAATTTAAAACAAACAAATTTATAGAAAATGTTAAAGGTTTTTACTCTTACTCTCGTTCACACGTTTGTTTACTTTTTTTTGCTGCTTTAAATCACTACACCAATAGTAACTATGAATATATTTATAACTATTTTTCTTTTTGTCTTTGTGTTTTCGGATAGAAGATTCTGCTATGGTCTGTACTTCATGAACTCTATCTTTTTCTCTTTGTAATGATTAGAGGAAAAGAGAGGGAAAGAGTACTGGAAATGCTATGGCGCAATCGGAAAGCGGCATTATAATATGTTGTGAGGATTTGCCTCTTTTTTTTCTTCATTTAATGGCAACTTGAAAGAGAGAAATAAAACATTAATAACATTTTGTGAAAATAATATTCGAATACGCCACTATAATGCTTATGGTGTATTCAAGATAAAATAATTCCCTCAGCTAAAAAGGGACAGAAAATTCTGTGCATTGGTGTTTTTCATCACTCGGTTCTGTCGGTTCTGTCGGTTCCGAACCACTTCCGAACTTTTGTAGAACCTAGCGGAATCTATTAGAACCTGAGGAGAAATTGCAAATGGCGATACACGTTATTTTTA
>JABFPN010004687.1:0-14605 GCA_022817305.1 Leptoteleia sp. ZL-2020 | reverse complement strand
TTTTTTTTTTTTTTTTTTTTTCGCGCACGAACGGCGGATACAATTTGAGAAATGAAGGAAACGCACGGCGGGATTCGGAGGAGAACCTCGCAAGTTGCCTTTTCGTAATAATGGCCCCCTTTTAAAAGGAGCCAAAGCCCCCGTCTCGGTCAGTTCCGTCTTAGCCTATTGATTTGTACGCGAAATTGGCCCCATTAAAGCGTCAAACTTTTGCGATGAATCGAGCCAGCACAATTGGCTGAAATCGTTTGCCCCGTTCGTATCTTAATGATTCGCAAGGCGAGGTCCCGCGCGGCACGGCTCGATTCCGAGCCGATTCGAGTGCGCGCGCGGTAGCCAGAAGTCAATCAACCACAATTATAATGGCTGACCTTGGGAAGCGAGGCCTGGTAACGAGGAGCGTTTAATATGCTCCGCGTACGACCGTAACCGGGCACCATCTGTATTTTAGCAGACGCGGCCAATTTGCAAGTCGCATCAGCGGGATAGAAAGATTGCCACTCGACTCCGACGATGAATATAATTTGAGCCGTCGGTACCCGAGAGCTCGCGTGTCAATTGTGCACATGTACGGCTCCGTCGGCCGTATTCCGCTTGGCGCAGCCTGTTACGCCACCGTGATTTTAACATGACAAAAGAAAGGCGCTTATTGTGGCCAGATGTAACTCCGCCGGCTTATAATTATACCGGGTGTTTCCCCGTACCATCCTTTTGTCGTCCAGATCTAGTGACTATTTTATAGCCTTTAATGCGCCCCGCGCGGCCCAAAGTGTTTGACCAATGAATTGTTATAATTATGCTAATTTCGATAGGGCTCAACTGGGTTTCAAGCTCAACCCGTTCGATTCGCCGGCTCTTTCCAATTGAGTCCCGTCCAAGTGACCTCATTTTCTACTCTTTATTGTAATTTTATGAGGCTTCGTCAGACACTTGTGTGTATAATGTCCTGCGAAATGTGTGCCAACGGATTAATAGATTAATTGTTAAATCGGTATCAAGTTGTGCAGCTGTTTTTATATTGCATACTATGGTTATGGTGTTCGGTCGATTTTCATTTCTTTAATTTCATAGATTAAGCATTTGCGACGTGGGTAATAAAACGCATGTTTTCATTTCTGTTATATTAACTCGTAAAGAGTCGGTATAAAGTTATTTGAACATGCACTGAGAAAAATGTGGCATAAAAATTTACTGTTTAAAAGAAACGGGATAGAGTTTATAAACGTAATGGAGTTATATTTATGGACGAGGGGGGGGGGGAAGTATTCGCTAAAGTTGCTTTTGAATAAATATTGAATTGCTCTGAAATTCCTTCAGAGTGAGGAATATTTCTAAGGAAGAATCACTAATATTGTTAGTAAGCTGATACTTGGAAGAATTGAAAAATTACCATCTTAAGTTAATAAAAAGTGTCAGCATATTAATAATCAGTATTAACTTTCTGACAATAATTGTCGATCGACTAGCAAACATTTGCGACCAATGAAATAAATGCAAAGACCTGCTCCGCGCGGAGTTCCTGACCGGAAGACGCGGTTCTTTGTCTTCATCGAAGATAAATAGTGATCTGTTTAAAATAATGCTCGATATTGGTTTTGACGCTGCCCCCGAGACATGCCCCGTAAATCATGTTGCACTGCCTACCGTGCGCAAACCCGCGCTCGCATAACCGCTCCTTTATGTCGGCTCATTATCGTGACGTATGGTAACGGGTAAATCGGAAAGCTGGAGAGAGAGAGAGAGAGAGAGAGAGAGAGAGAGAGAGAGAGAGAAAGAGGGAGCACCCGGTCCGGTCCAGTCCCCGGAGCGAACGCTGTAATCTTTATTATTTTTCCGGTTACGGATAACCACATCTCACCAACTAATGTTCTTTGATCCTACCGACTGCTTCCTCATCCTCGTCCTCGTAATATTATATTGTATTAAATGTAACTTGTTGATGCGCAGATGCCGTTTGTTAAATGCGTGTTGTAATCAATTTCGATTCATTTGGGATAATGTGAGTACCTACCCATTGTCGTTGGCATATTGAATATTAGGAACATAATATGTACATTTCACTCAATCACGTTTGAATTATTACGGAAATTCGGTATGCGTAAATGGAGTTTGATTAATTCCATGCAATATATAGTTGTGATTAACGAATGATTTTTGTCACTTTATACAGCTTACTTTAAAATCATCGCTTAATTTTAGCTGACTCAATTTCAATCGTTGAAACGTAATATTTTGATCTATTTGAATTTGATCAATGTTAACTGGATTTTTTTTAATCGAAGCAATTTGTTTGTAAACTATGACTCGTATACTATAACTTAATGATTGTCGATTGGTTTATTCATAATAATTATATTAGGTAATTCATAATTTAGCTGAGGAAATTTTATGATCTTCATTATCTCGTCTTCCGCGTTGAAAAGAAAGTTTCGCGTTTTTAAATTTGTTAATTAACTTAATGGAGAATATATGTATTCAAAGCAACATTAAAGTTAATGTGAAGTTTAGGTACTATGGCGTATTTAGATTTATACCACGAGATAATTTCAGCTGAATAATAAAACTGACCGTTCTTCCCCGCTTTTCATGACTTTTATACTAAAAAAAAATAATATTTTCCTCCAATATATACGAGCTCCAGAATCGCTCTAGATTGATTGATTCCGAGTTAAAATAATCCGATCTAATAATACCTGAATTAGTATAGAGATTAGTCAGCTTAATTTATCTCATAGGAATATTTAATTTTCCAAGAAAAAATGTTTCTCATTGTACAAATACATTCAACGTCTCAAAAAAATTTCCCATCAAGTTAATTACATCAACATCATCATCATTAATTTTTGTTTCCATTTTTTAATGACGTTCAGATGTTTTGATGAAGCAAAAACATTTCAATATTCAACCGTACTTGGTACCCGAACCTTTATTTCACTACTAGTAGAGCATGCTCGCACCGTAACCCTGCGAAAGCAACGGTCTTTGAGGAAATTTAATAACTGCCCCTAAAAATAAAAAGTATATCACTAAATAAAAGATGGCGTAACGAATGATGAAAGTTTGCGATGAAACACAAATTCGAATTCATGGTCGGCGGGGCGTCCGCCCGCCAACACCTGCACCTTAACCTTCCCGATTTATTAAGGCCGTCTCGCAACGGGGTCTCCTCGTTCCTCAGTCCATGACGCGGACCATTACGATCCACCCGCGTATAAAGGTCGTACCTGCGGCTCAGTCATTTAACATCAGTGCAGACCTATAAAACAGCAGGCATGCATTCGTTTCGTGCAAATAATGAAGCCATCGGTCCCAGGACCCAATGGTGATGAAGGATCCCCTGTAAGGATTGATCATTTTTTTGCCTATCCTTCCCCTGCGCTTTTTCTTTGTCCGTCAAAATTATCAACAATATTTCCCAAGCGCGTCCACGAGGAAGTTCACACTTCAGTTAATAATAACGTCCATTCGATGATTATTATGAACCTTACGATGAAAAAGTACAGTTAAAATGTATGGACCTAATTTAAAAGAATTGACTTCGATATATTCAAGTTTGTAGGATGAATGTACCGTAGGAAATATTTCCTTCAATCATAAATGAAACTTAATTTTACACGTGGAAATTTGCCTTTATCGATCAAAAATAGAATTCGACCTCAGGAAAATCTTTGAAATATTCAACATGGTTACAAATAAACAAGGTGTCATTGATTAATAAAACTTAATTACAGATGAGAATGAGCATCGTCACGTATCGCTGGAATTCTATGGTTGAAAATATTGCGTAGTTCCAAACTGTTTAATCATGAGACTAATTAGTAAAGTTTTTACTTCCAATCGGTATATTCCTTTTTTTTCCGACTTAAACTCTACAATTAGTTAAATGTGACGAGAAACTGCTGTGTCAAAACTGTTGTGACAAAATTGAACGTTTACACTTGAAGAAATAAACGTATACAGTTTACTATTTCCAACAAAACTGGAAAAAGTATTTTTCTTTAAATTTTTGAATTGAAATATAAATTTCACCGTTTATTTATTCAGTACGATTCAATTTCTGAAATGTTTGGACCAGTGGGGTCAGTTTAGTCAATGTGAATGGTGCGTTCAGAACAACTAGTGCTAACGGGGAGAAATATCCAGTATAACCGGTGACCAGACTAGGGCATTACAGAAATTTTATTTCAGAAAGTAATTTTTTTCTACACAAACGAGACGTTTTATGAATGAATTCTATGAAACAAATAATTAAAAAGAAGAAAATACCTTAAAAAGTCGTTCGATGAAAATAAATTGTTTGCAACAATTCAAACTTTTAATTACTTAATATACCTGAATTATTAATTTTTTTCAATATTCCTCAACTATTACACCATGTAATATTTAACAATTTTAACATTAAATTGCATTCTTATTTCCATTTCTTACGTTTTTCTTTCGCAAAAGAAACATCCACACACCGAACGAAAATTCATTTATCACCCACATGATCCCTAAAACAAAGTACTCGTGCACTCGAGGGTACAAAAAGGAGCGATTCATAAACGCGTACCTCAACAACAAAATGTAGGGACTCTTTAATCGGGCACGAATTGGAATTAATGCGGGATAATTGGTTGCCAAATGCAAGAAGCGGCCGTCAAAAATGGATGATATCGATTACAATTTCAGTACCTTATTAATACCGAACAAATTCCGCACGTCGCCACAATTTCTCATCCGTTTCCAACTCTTCTCTTTTGACAAACGCGTTTATTTCTTTTATTAATACCTCGGCGCTTTAGTTTTTTTTTTCTTTTTTTTTTTTCTCGTGCGCTCCCCCGGCATCGTACCTCATGCCGAACGCATATATTTCGCTCATGCGCCAGTTTCATACGGTGTTCAATAAACAAGTTACATATATCTGATCATCACCTTAAGTGCCTCGCCCTGTGCGCTCGCGCTCACGCACACCAGCGCGCGCGCCCGCGCGCGCGGTCGTGCACTAACGTATCGGCGCAGGTACCACATATCTGCCGCGCTCGACCGTTTATCAGTAGCCTTTGCGCGATACACGCGAAATATAAATGCTTCTATTCATACCTTCCTTTATCTGCGAGCTTGCGAGTACCCGAGTACGTATATGCAGATGTAACCGAGCGCCTATTTATTTATGTACACACGCACACTCGCGTCAATAAATACGCATGCACGCCGGGTCACGCGATGCACCATGCCGACATCCAACGGATGTGCGCACTTATCCGCGCAAAGCGTTTATTAAACCGAGAACCTTCCGAACAATCATTAATACACATTTCGCTGCGAAATAACGCCACATCGACTATTGATTCCCGCTTCGGCTCGCCACGGAGGAAACGGCGCCGTAACGACCATTTCGGTGTCGTCCGACGTCTTTGGCCGGATGTGCCCGCAATTAGGGGATTTCTCGGTGGAAACCGAAAGTTTCCTCAACACCGCGCCGATCATTTTACTTTCTTCCCATTCAAATGGAGCTCGCTATTACCGTTGTTTTGTAACGCCCGTGAATTCAATAAAAAAAAAAAAAGTTGACTCAGGTATTTTTATGCGGATGCTTGCGAGGAAAGTGTTCGGTAAGAAATGTTTGCGCTCACACTCTATGAAATTCCGAATTATTTTAATGGCAATGCGATGCGCTTTTAATATGGTCACGTTGGGTTTCCAAGGCGAAGTTAAAGTTCCGAGAGAAATGTTGAGTAAATATTGCTTGTCACTCGAGTTCTGGTACACTCGGGAAAAAGAATTGAAGAAAAAAAAAATAGTAGACTTTCTAGTAAACGATGGATGATACTTGTCTCGCTTTAAGAAATAGTACTCCAGTCTAGTAAAATATATTGAAAATATTATTAATCAATTTCAAGTACATTTTCTGGACTTGCATAATTCTCAAGTTAGACAAGTATATCCGGCGTTTAGTATATAGTCTAAGTATATTTTATAATACTTCTCGGTGTATTAACATAATGGAGAAAATTAATGAGTACCTGCCTCAAACATTAACGACGGATGGCTTCCAACTTAACATTTTTCGCGTTCTAATTGTTTGTTGCTAATGAAATTAAATATATTTTCAATATACATTATGATGAAACTTTATATGAAAATACAATGATAATAAAATTAAACAACCATTCAAATAAGTTTCTTTATAGATTGCATTTTAGGAACCTTTTACTGATATTAATTGGCAAAAATGTTTTTACTTCAACCTTGCATTTCATCCTTCTACACGCGTTTAACACTACAAATAAGTAGCGCATAAATAATATCTCATAACATCTATCTTACGTTCGCATTAAAATATTCTTTATTTTACGCACACGTTTCGTTAAGAGGATCTACCTCTTTTACGTTTGTGCTCAATTACTTTTGTTTCGGTAAATTCATGCTCGTACATATATTTTTTTTTTGCGTCACACCTTAACGATAAGCCTGTTAAAGCGTCTTCAGCCATTTGTTCGCGCCGAATAAGAGCACGGTGTAAAAAAAAAACAAACAAAATAAAATAAAATAACAAAAGAAAAGGGAAGACAAACGTACAATTGTGCAAAGTCGGATGTCCGTGTACATTTGTTAAGCAGGGCTTAATTTACTTGTACTTTCACAAGTCCAACCGCATATGAGCATACTTGGGCCGTGCAACGCGAAACAGCTGAATTGGCAGTCGAACAAGCGACTCCCGCAACCGGCAGGTGAATTCCGCTACCGTTCTTGCCTCGCTGCACTTTGTGCGCGCCGGGCAAAGAAGCCAGGCTAATCGCCATCTCACCCCTTAATAACGCGATCCCCGTTCGCAGTGCGACGTCGCACGAATCGCTTAATTGGCGACGTTTCCTTATTTATCGCGATTCGAGAGCTCAATCGCAAGCCGGCGCCCTTTCCATCTTCAACAGCTCCGCAAACTCCACGAACTTTGACCAAATATCTCGCGGCTAAAAAGAAACCGCTATTGTTGATTTATTTGTATTGGCGATTAAAGTGTTTTATCGTTGCGCGCACGTTAATTTAAATGTCCGTGTAAATTGTTTAATCTATATATACCTATAGATGGGATATAACCCTATACCTATAAATGGAATATAGACCTATACCTATAGATGGGATATCGATGTATATCTATAAATGGGTTATAACTAATAGCTATTTTTTTCTAAAACACATTTAATTTGTATGTCATAAATTTTACTATGCTACATTTAGGAAATACTTACAAGTAAAGACAAATATCCCCAAGTTAATATAAAATGTAATAGCACCTATTAATAACTCACCCTGCATGTATATTAAAGTAAAAAAAGTAAACTATTAAAATTGCAACAACTACTTATCATATCATTGGCTACAATTACACGTGTCAATGCGTCAATTTTTTCGCCTCTCAGAAAAGTGATTTACAATTTCGTACGAGCGCGTATGAAGATGCAAAATTGTCCCGTTTGTTGGCAAATGAAACGTCAGACTTATTTATGAATATTGATACAGCGGCGGCTATCAATTTGATTTCTATAAGTCATTAACAACGCATCATGAAGACATCAGATAGCGCTTAATCTGCGCCACTTCTCCGCGGACTTTGTGTATTAACCAGTGACATCCATTTCTGTCATTTCTGCATAAAACCAAAGATACGAAGACTTTTCAGTGGACTATCTAAAAATAGCCCTCGCAGGCCGCGCGGCGTCCATAAAATAAGTTTCAGTCTACGCCGTAACACCGGTAGAAACATAATCTCGGCCTATCGAGTGGACTATAAATCTACGTAATATCTGGCGGGGCACTTACATGCAGACACACATGTACGACCTTGGACGTCTTACGTGTTGCGATACTAGGTATCGCAACATCGTTAAACCGTGAAACGCATCCGTAAGTGAGATCGCAAATGAAAAATTGGCCTCCCATTTTTCGCCTCATCCGTCGTCGATCATTCTTATTTATGCTGATTAAACATTTTACGGGGAGCGTCCGGCCACTTGTAATGAACCATATAATTACTTCACTCGCTGCCCCGCACAATCGCCACGGCCGCGATTGTTTCCCTCGGCTATAATTAAAGTCCGTAATCAAATTTGTTGCAATCCACAATAAATCGCTAATTAACATAATCGCTCGGACTCCGTTGTCCGCGGTAAATCATTCATCGATCCCGATCGATCTTCCCCCCTCCCCCCCACACCTTCCCTCGCCCTTTTTCATTTTTCACTTATTCACTTATCTTTTAATTCAACGCTCGGCGGAGTTTTCTTATTGGCGGATCGGAATGAAATGATACAGTGTTGCGCGGAGAAAGAACGTCGGCTGAAAAAAACGAAGAAAGGCCCGCGAAAAGGCTCGAAATGTAGCCGATAGAGAAGGACGGAGAGCGCGCGCGCAAACATCAAAGGCCGCCGCTAATAATTATAGAAATATGCGCACAAGCGCGAATCGCGCTGTCGGGAGCGAATGCGCTTCGAAAAGGCACTCGCCGATTTTACTACTGCCGGATGTTATCGAGCACTTCGCGCCTCTGTCGGTAATACAGTTATTTATACGCGGCCCGTATCGACGAGCAATCTATCGACTTGCCGTTCGCTATAAAGCAACTTATTTGTACACATCCTTGTCATTCTTTGGGGTACGTTTCGTTTGCTCGTTGACGAAGAGTTATGTTATTTAATTTTAGCCTCCCGAGTTTCTCCGACTTCGGGCGGTGGTAAAATGTTCAGTAAATTATTTATCTGTGTCTTAAAAGTGAGAAGAACTTGGAAAATTCATGAAAAATTTGTGGAAAATTGAAACGTACCTTATCATTTCAGGGAAAACAATATTTCGTTGTGTTGTACCTTGACTCGTTGGTTCGCTATCACGACCTATAATGAAGATGATTTTTAATTACTATTTTGTCAACTATATCCCACTTTCACAATACAAATAATAATTTCTTTGAAATTCTTATCACAAATAAGAATTTCAAAAATAAATTTCACAAAATATGATTTGCAAAATATATTTATGCTACAGTTAATCTGTCGTTCGATCAATTCAAATGAATTCTTTTCGACTTCATTATCGTTCCTAAATGAAATATTTGAATGAAAGCTAATTTGAAGGATTGTTGGTGACACGAGAATTCGCTCGCTTAAATTCCTTTGAAATAAATAAAAATTTACATATCATATCAGGTGACGTGAAACAGAGCATAAATATCCTTAAATTATGACAATTCAGTAAATGGGAATTGATGTAATTGTATATAAATTGGATGCAAATGTACATAAATGTATTCCTCAGGTAGGACACATGTAGATAATAAATATTTACAAAGTGTCGAGTTGATACTCCAAGTAATATAATTGATGTATAAATTGCAGTAAAGATATTTGAGAGTTGGAATGAATGTATAATGCTATGGAAGTAAAGTGCCTATAAATAGTATATTTATTGGTCGATTAGGGAATATTTATGCTACTAAATTTAAGTGGAAGACTGCAAAACGTTTTAAAGCTGATGAACTTTTGAGTTTATTTCACTTTATTTTTTCTAAAGAAAAAAAACCGCTCAAAATAGTCGTTTCGGTTGTAAAGTTTTCGGCAACGTTTAAACTTTTTTGACTGTTAAAAAATGTTGATTGGGAATTTGTCGAAAGAACTAGTCGACGCAAATATTTCAAATTTTACCCCAAAATTTGGATCTAACTGAAACTCAAAATAATCTACCTAACAAATGAATAATAGCGCTACGTTAATGATGTACGAATAAGGAAATATTACGGACAGTGTTATATACACAATGTATAATCACGATAATTGGAAAAAAAAATACTAAGAAAACTTGATTCATGACAAATAAAGTAATTAACCAGCTTCATTATACGTTCGCACGCGAAAATCAGATGATCACTGGAAATCAAGCACAGGTTCGCAAAGTGCAACGCGTATCGTCGTTTTGCAACAGGATGCGCTGATATTGGTAGGAAGCCATACGTGTAATCACATCATAATTCAAAAACAAGAAAGGGAAATGGACCATTATAGACTCACAGTTCTCAAGAGGAATGCTAACATGCATTAGCAAGAGAGAGAGGGAGAAAGAGAGCGGTATTAATATATTGAAATTCTCCTTATGGCAATGTCGCTTAAATCCAATGATTTCACTTCGCTGAAGTATCAAAAATACGAAGAAAATGGACGGACATCTATTGCCCTAACTTTTACACTTCTCACACCGATTATTATGAAGCAAACAATTTATAAAATATATTACCAATTGCTACCAAATTCCCCACATTGTAAGTACAATACCACAACTAATTCAAAATATCAAAGTAACTCTAATTTTTCCTCAAACAGATTCACCCTCAGATTCGTCAACATTACACGATCCTTCTTCATTTGTTCTTGTAATATCTCAACAGTTCTGGTGATCTCTACTGAGATTAAATCTCATTCTCGAAAGATCTATTGAGATTTGATCTTCTAAGTGCTTGTAACATCTATTTAGATCACATTTAATGTATTCCGATAATGTATGCCCATTTCAGATCTGATCAATTTCAGAGATGCGAAATATAAGATGAGATTAGATCTGCTCGTATCAGATACGAACAGGTGCACCGAGATCATTTAATATCGTAGGTAATTAATTCCAGTTATATTAAGATCATATTCGAAAAAGTTGATGAAATATGATTATACCGGATAATCGGATTTATACATAATCAAACACACGCTTTATCTAATTTGCAGTCGCCATTTAAGGCTCGCTCAATTCGCGTCTCGTTTTATCGAACGAAAATGGGAATCGGAAATAAATGGAAACACCGTTCAAACTTGGGATGAAATTCACAATAATTATCGTCAGCTTTCCCATGAGCCCCGCTTAGTTCTGCATCGCGCTTCTTCTCCGGCCCCCCCCCTCCCTTCGCCCCGCGCGCGCACATTATGATGCGATCCTGCGCGGCCTCGCAATAAGCGATGGTGGGAGACGTAGGTCTGGAGTGTGGGAGCATAAATTCGTCGACTGGTGTCTTAAATAATGCAAACTGCGACGCATCCCGACTTTGCATCATGCGTCTTCGCGAATATCGTTTACAGCGCGCGCGTTGTGCGTCGTCATGGATTGCGGACTTTCGTAAGCCTCATTAAATTACGCGCATGTTGCCGGCGCTGTGCCTTTGGAATGCAAGCGTCACGGAAACTCCGAGTCGCTTTTAAATCGCCGAGTGGTAAGCGACTGAAAATGCCTGGCGCGGGGCTTTTTCATCGAGGGAGAAAAAAGTTTTGAATTACTGGTGGCTTATATGCGCGTCACGTAACTGGCCGCCTCGTGTTCATAAAGTTCATATTTTAGTTCTGACCCCGGTCTCGCGAATAGTTCATATCTCTTTCTTTTTTTTTTAAATATAGCTAAGAAATCAATTGAACTGCTAGTCCTTTAACGTTGCGTTTTCTTGATTTTAAGGCTATAAAATGGGATTATATGATCTGAATGGAATAAGCAGATCTAACTTGTCAAAATTTTCGAATACTACAACTCTATATCTATGTATGGGTAGATATATTATAGTCTTGAAAAACATTTATATACGTATACTTATAATATACAACCGCAAGGGTTTGAGGCACGTATTGAAGCCCGAAGAAGTCCTATTTCTCTTCTGCGGACCACACAGCGCACACAGTTTCTACCTTTTTTTTATACTTTTACTCAGTCTTACATTTATTTTAAGTTCTTCCTGCTTAAAATTAAAAAAAAAACCTTAATTCACGTGACGTCCACTCAAATATTATCTGGGCCCAATGGACTCTTATGCAAATCTGTTGATATGATATCTTTAAAGGTTAATTGTGTCTATTTTACATGCAGATTTAAACGGTTGAATAGTCAAACTGACAAGTTCCACACAACAACATTTCCTTGGGAAATAAAACGTGAAATCATAAAATTTTTGCAACTTCGCTCGCATTCAGCGCAAACGGCACCGCTTAAAAGGTTCGTTTAATGAGAAAATTTAACTCGGCATTATTTATAATACAATGCTAATCGTTTATTATGTCGTTTCCATCAAATTTTTTTTCACGTTCAATCATTACCCGTAAATATCCTCCCACTCGATGACGCGACAGTTCGTTTGCGACGCTTGTGCTTCGTAGATCTCGCTTTGTCGTAGGTCGCGAATCGCGTCACCGAGATACCGTGCTCCGTCCCGAGGAACCGCATTAACTGCAATCGCGTCGCAATAAATAAAAACTTTTACGTTATAAATCGCGCGAGAGAATAAAACGCCAATCGCACGATTACAAATTACGACGAAAATTTCAAAGTAACGAGCCATCGGCGGTTGCGGATGAGCGGAAAAATTGTACGTCAAATCTCGCAACGGTATTGTGTCGTAAACGGAATATTAAGCGTCCCCTCTGTTACCATGTGTCGTGCGTTCCGTATTTTTCAGAGCCGCGCGATTTCTCGGCCGGCGTACGAAAAGTCAGACACAAATTCTTGGAACATTGTGACCATTACCCTCGGAGCGATATGTTCCAGTCCCTGGGAGTACGCTGAATTACAACTAACCATGGAAAAATTTTATATAGGTGGCATATATGCAGGCATATATGTTGGCATATGCAGGCAGAAAAATAAGGAGTTCATTTTACCATCGAAAATTGGATTCCAACCCCAGAAGACAATTTTAGAACATACTTACAATAAAGTATGAAGTAAATGTTAAAATAAAATACTTTTCCTTATAAATTTATTGTAATAAATGATTTAATGTAGTATTTCTTGCATAATATATCCTAAGAATGTTCATAAATTGTCTTTTGGGGTTCGAATCCAATTTTTTATGGGAATATTAATTGTTTTCTTTTTCTGCGTGTATATTTTCAGAAACATGCCCGCATATAAACCTCATGTATGCCTACGTATATACCTACATATATGGCAATCTATATCAATTTCTTTTCATGGCTACGCACGTTTGGAAAAATTATTCTCATCTTCCCTCCTCTGAAACTTCCGCCTTTTATCAAGAGAAACGAAACATTTATTATCGCCGGTTAAAAAGGCTTATAATCCCGCCGCAGATGTGTTATCTTTCAGCAAATTGAAATACCAATGAATGAAATACTTTTCGCCGAGTGTATAATTAAATAAGTCTTCAAGAATATCATGCACATGGCGCGCGCGCGCGCGCGCGACCGATGCGCAGCCAGCGGATACCGAATAAAAACAACGGAAGACGGATTAGCATGTCGGACGATCGCGATATTGACTTTCGCAAACAAATTAAGTAAACTTCGATTCCCATCAATCGATAAAGCATCGCGCACATAAATCGTTCGATATCCCGACGGTGCTCGGACAAGATGTAAAAATGCCACTATCGATACGCTGAATAAGAAAGTGGACGCGGTGGATGTACCCGCAGCTCGATTCAATTGCCATTCTCTGCTCAAGTTTTCGATTTTTCATGGCAACAGGAAATCCCTTTATTGTGCAACGACAAGTTTGCAACTGTTCAGGTCTTTCTTCTTAAGAGATTAAGAATATGCGACCGATAAATATATTTAAGAACACTAATTAATCGACTTTATAAATTTAGCCTCAAATTTTGTTTTTATATATTCAATTTTAAAAACTCTTCAATCTTCAGTTCCATGTGTACCCTCCCTCCCTATTAAACATTGAAACCAAGGCTAAAATATATAATTCAATTCAAAAGATATTTTATTTGTTTAAATATTATGTCAAAAAAATTAGTTGAAATAATGAAAATTCGTGATCCAATATGTTTTTTAGTTACTGCAACCAAAATTATTTGTTATTGAAACAATAAATTTGGTTCTTATAACTAAATATCTTTAACCAAACGCTTTTAGTTATAAATCCTATATTTTCTTTCTCCGTGTGGTCGTATTTAATTCAAAGAACAAGTTAAATCAAACTCGATATTACTCGATTCAACTTGGTCATTTTTTACAATACACTTGATCATCGACTGTCCCGTTTCTTCCCAATATTTGAAAAACCCACCGTTATCGTTGTGTGTGTACATATAAATCCATCGTTATATGAAACCCTATAAAACGACGCGAAGCTTTCGGGTAAAACGATGGCGAATTAAAAGTAATAGGAAAAAGGGAAAAGACAATTAGCAACGGTTTGTACTCGAAGTAAACGCAGGCCTGCGATTGCGCTCACGTGCGCCGGCTAACTACGGAGTGTATGCGGCGCAAAGAGAGAAGTACCGGCCGAGCTATCGTAAGCGCGATAAATCTCCGGAGTCAGGTGTACGATGGTCATCAGCTAGTCGGAGCGCGCAAGGCCCGGGCCTTAAGACGGTTCTCATGATGCCCGGACGGCCTAGCCACGACCTTAGACCCCGCTGGCCACAACTTACTAACGCACACCCGCTACGTTCCCCGCGATGGCGCGCTGTTCCTGACCCCGTCATGGAACGGACCAGAATACGCAATACCTTAGCCCGTGACACGACAAAGACGGCCACGACAATAACGCAAAGCGCTGCGGAAGCGCCACGCGCAGGTGTCCCGCAAAGGTTGACTCTTTTTTTTTTTTTTTTTTTTTTTTCCCTTTGCTCTTC
>JABFPN010004686.1:0-14605 GCA_022817305.1 Leptoteleia sp. ZL-2020 | reverse complement strand
AGGATATTATATATTATATGTAGAAAAATATTGTAAAAAAAATGTTTTCTACTTCTTAAGGAACTAATAAAAAAGATATAAAACAATTTAATTAAATATATATACTTACAAAGTAAAAAAAAAAAAAAATGAAACATTGTGCTATTTTTGGCCTCTAACACCAGAATGGTCCCTTAAGTACTGCAACTTCGCGTTGAGCGTTGCGTCTTAAGAAAGTTCACGGTTTTATAGTGCAATGTAAAATAATAGTATATTACGAGGTTAGCGAGGAAAAGGGGGTTTTAAGTTGGTAATCCTGACCACAGGTGAAGGGCTACCAACCTGAAAACCCTTTTTTCGAGTTATTTCATTCATTGTAAAGGTGAAATATGTTGGTAACCCGTAAGTCTACCAACACATTTTACTTTCAAGGAGATTAAATTAATTAATTTCGACCAATTTAAATAATTTTTAACAAATTAATGTTCATAAAATTCCGTCAATTGCGCGCTTAATTTATACTTAATAATATTTACATCTCCAATAAAACTGTGAGCTGATTTGACATTTTGTTATTGAGAACAATCTTGACTATTGATTTCTCGAAAACCGACGTTTTTCACGCCGACATTCGACGCAGATATAATACGCCGTTGGAAAATAACAATTTTTCAGAAAGCAACCACGTAGAACGACCGATGCGATTTTAAACGAGTTCGCCAGCGAGAGCGCGCAAATCGTTTATCTGAAAATAACGACCTTTGAACTCGAGAGATGACAACGCGATTTATCCTCACTTCGCTACGCGTATTCGTATTTATTATCAAATTCTAAAATTGTTTGCAAATGCAACTTAAGATGTTGTTTTTTTTTGTAATCTTAAGAGACTCTCAATGTACTCAAAGATGTTGATAATATTAATTAAATAAAGCGATAGTGTTTCAAGTATGACAATATAATTTCTAATTCCCGGTACCCGGCGAACTCGTGGCAATAATATGAAAATAAAGAAAAGGATTTATTGCTTTTGGGGGATATGAGCTGTACTTTATTTAATATATTGTATCATGGAAAAGTTTTAGTGTATATTTCGCTTTACATTAAATATTTATATTTATTAATATACCGAGGAAAATTCTGAAACTAGTATTTTTATTTGTAAAAATGGCGCCCAGGTAAAAATTGTATGCTCCATATGTGCCCCTATATGTGCTTCATATATGCCCCATATATGTCCCATACATGTTGCATATATACCGCATACATGCGACATATATGTTAACTTTTATTTGAGCGTACAACAGAAAGTTTTTTATTTATAATAAACAATGTCCAACTATATTCTTATAATTATTTATTCAACACTATTAAATCAACAAAGACCATAATAACACTTTATACACGAGACCGATGAAAAAAAAAACTTTCAAAATACAAAATTTAAATAATGTGTTTTTATTCTATATATCTCCAAGTCCTTTCAAACGTAAATAAACAATACTTTATTCATTATTACTTGTTTTTGTCACGTTGTTGAATTTATTTACAAATATATATTATTTACATTGCTTCCTAGGAAAATGCTTCAATCTTCAGTTCCACTTATGCGCATTATACATTTTAATCTTTAAAAAAAATAAAAAAAAGTTTAATTATTCATCTGAAAACCAAACTGCAACTAATATTTATAATTTTAAAGATTTATAATTCACTTACGTGCGGTTTAGTTGCGTGCAATAAGTACTTAGAGTCGAGAGAATCATTAAAAGTAGAACGAAAAAAATCAATTAAAATTGTTAAAAAAGAAAACTATAAGGTTGCCGAACGAAACCGCGACTAAAATTGGTTTAACTGAATCCTTTTGAGAATTGTTTTGATTTGCTCGCATTGTTTTCTCAAGTCAACTCTATTGTTGATTATTTTTTTAGGCTTTTTCCTTGTGTTATTGTTTTGGAGGTTATGCCGCCCAACAATATAGACATTGTTGTTATAAACAAGGTTCTTTTCTATGCCGCGAGTCCCTTTTGCGCGCGGTTGACCCAGTAACCAACTACAAAATACAGTTACGGTCAAATTATTTCACGACAATGCAATGTTTCGACAATTGTATTAGCATTTGTAATTAATTAATTATATTGCAACCGTAAAGGTTTACCCGCGAATTTCCCTCGGTGCAAAATAAAATGCCAGAATACTTTGTTAAATTAGTCTTTAGAAACGTTAAACAAATAATTTAATTAGTGCAACATTTAAAAACTAATTACGCATGAGTTAAAGTTTTTTTTAATAAAATACATATTACAAAATGTTAAGAAATTCCTAGGATATTACTTGAAACATACGTATTCCTGGGATATATTTTTTTTTGATATTCTATACAAATTATTAGGATATTTGATAAATAATATTTTCGCTTAAAGGATGACAAAACATCTGGTTAATTTACCAAATTGATACTAAATAAAATGGGGAAAAAAGCTTGATTTTTATTTCTTTTATATAAAAGATGATCTCTTATATATACAACTTATATCCCCCGAGTGCGACACGCACGCCAGCGGGCCGTTAAAGAAAACCCGTCGATAAAACCGCGCCGAACGTAATCCCAATCTCATTAATCAACCAAGCACTCACCTTCATTTCACGTGGAATATCTGGCGCCAATGTCACGATTTAACGAATCCTTAATCCTATAAACGAAACGTCCCCTAATCCTATAAAGTGGCCTCTCCTCACTTTCCGCGGGCACGTCACGCGCAATCGATACAATTTCAGCATTCGCAATTGACATTGAGGGGGACGGCGAAAAACCCTCGCGTTTCCAACGTCCTTCCCTCTTCTTAAAATCCGCCTATCGGGAATCGCCGCTTCGATCGGCGCGCAAAATAATCGCCGAGCGATAACGCGCTCGGGCCAGCGTTTGCCGATAAATTTTGCGATAACCCTTTGCGCAACCGATATTATTTTTAAATATAAAAAAAAGAAGACGACGTTGTTATCACTGGTAAGGAAACAGTGAGTTTTTAGCGCGCGAGCGAATAAGTGAATGAAGTTCTCTCTCGGAACACTCGCGCCGGAACGAACGATCGGAGGAACCGACGAGGACTGCAGACTGCGTCGCGCTCACGCATCGAAGGGGGCTGAAAAAGAGTTTCGCCGACACTAACACTGGCGCGGCAGTTGCCGCCACTCCGCGGCTCATTGTGTCGCGAAGCGGTGCGACACAGTGCCTCCCCGCGGAGGGGGCAGAAATTTCACCACCCGAAACGAGTTTTACACGCGATTAGTTTGGCGTTAGTTTAGATTTGCATTGCAATTGTTTGTGTTTCGTTGTTAATTTATGATGTTGGGCTGCCGTTCGAACCGTTTGTTTTTATTTTTGTTTTGGGTCAAACGATTCTCTGGTAAAAAGAAACATATAGCAAACATATATTTGCAATATATGGCAATATATGGCTAATTAATTGATTACGAGTGCAATATACTGCCAATATATGGATTATATTTTCAATATATTGAGAATATGTTATCAATATATGGATTACATTTTCAGTATATTGGGAGTAAGAAATAAGAAATTAAAACAGCTTGTCATTAGGGTTCAATAGCCGAGTGGTTAGGAGCGTTAGGTTATTGCGACAGCGTTAGCGTCAGGTGCGAGGTTCGATTCTCAACGATGTGCAAATTTTATAAATAATAATTGTTAAGCGGATTTGCAAATGTTACAAGCGATTAAAAAAAAAAAACATATTGGTCACTATATTGCCAAAATGTTAGTTATATATTTCCAATATATTGGAAAATGTATTGAAAATATATTGGAAATGTATTGAAAAAATATTGGAATTGTATTGGAAATATATTGTTCCAATATATTTCCAATACATTGAATTTTGCTATATGGAAAATATATTGGAAATATATTTTTATTTTTTCCAGGGTTGTTGTTGTAAATAAGTGGGATTTATTGGAATAGGTGAAAAATACTGCGAACATTGAGTGTCGATTGAATACAAGATTTGTTTTTGTTTTGTATTTAATTCCAGTAACCTTTGGGATGTAAATGATCATTGTTGACAACATATTTATAATTATTATTATTTTTGCTTTCATATGGGCAGAGAATAGATGCAAGTTTTATAAAATCCACCAAATTATTATTATTAGTTCACAAAATACAATTTGTTTTTGCATTTACGTGACCTTTCGAGTGTTTGTAAATGTTATTGGATATATGGCAATAAATGATATAATATTGTAGCCATATATGGACCGTGTATGGAACATATATGTTTCATTTTTACTAGTTCATATAATATATCTATATTTACTAGGTTATATATAGATTATACAATATATCTATAATATTATCAAAGCGAATATATATATCTGTAGAAAATTTTGGAATAACTATTAGGCAATTCATCAGGTATCATATATTTTTATCAGAGAAGTCTTCAAGTCTTTATTCCCTAAAACTACAATGAATTTATCAGATTTTTACGAAATTAAGTTAATTTCATTAAAAGATAACGATTTTTATCTACAACTAATAAGCGTTCGTCTTAGAGTAGCAATCATTAATTAGAAGGTACCGCAGATTGCGAAGCTAAATTATAACGTCGCATTGTTCTGCGTAATCACATACGTTATCGACGATCCAAAGTCATTGACAATGAGTCGATGTTCCTCCAGGAAATCGTTCGCAGTCGTAACAATAGTGTAATTCGAATTTATTGCACGTATGAACATAATACTGCGCGCTGTAATAAAACGCGCCAAACCGACCGTGAAACAATTGATAACTTTTATAGTTTTATTGTATATGATAACTGGGTCGAAAATCGTAACAAATGAAGTTTTTTCTTTCATGCTTCGTGTGAATCGGGAACAATTTGAATATCACCATATATGTACCATATTTAAATGCTTATGAAACACATTAAATCTCGTGGGAAAAGCTTAGATCTTTTTTGAGTTTGAAAATCAACAAAAATATAAAGAAAAATCTGTTATAATGGAAACTTCAGATATTTTACACTCGACTCTGAGTATAACGCTCGCTTCGGGAAGTAAAATATTATAAGCAACGTTCCCTCACCATGGATACCTTCCCCCACTTCCCCCTTTGCTCACACTATCGCAGCATAGGGCTTCTCCGCAACGTAATCCGAGTAACGGAGTTGCTGCCAACTTCACGCCGTTAATCGCACATTCGGTAGGGATCGCTTCTGACGTTACGATCGGAGCAAAGAGATTTGATAAATAAAGCAAAAAGATTTTACAGTCAAAGCATCGTTACAGCCAGAAACGCTATATCCAAAGTCGAGTGTACTTTGCTGAAATGAACTTAACTTAAGTCCGAACAATTTCCTTTCAGAATCCATCGGTGTTTAAACTCACACAAAAAGCATAAATCGCAGTATAAATGTAATTTATCTTTCGCTCTTAAATCGAGCTATTTGTTAATTGCAATTGATGCGGGTCCCGGTGAGATTCGTAGATATTTTTTGCTGAAAATCTCCGGGGCCATTGTCCCGATCAGGACGGGTTTGTCTGTGCAGTTCGTTGGTCACTTTCCGGCTCTTTCACACGGCACGACAGACGTACATATATATATAAATATATGTACATATATGGGACGGGGCCCCAAGATAGTCGCGTCCTTTTCATCCAGCAGCTGTTGAGCCCTCCACACGTGAATTACCTGCTCCCCTTACTTTTGTGATGCTTTTCGGTACATTCATGTATTTATCTTCAATAGAAGAAGAGACCTGAAATATAAGAACGGGGATAGATTATGGAATTGAGGTTGAAAGATTTTTTTATGGTTTTGTAGGAACGAAGGAAACTCCTTGTACCTTTGCCACGACGAAATCAGTTTTTTGAGCCGTGCGGTTTTCATGTTGATTACTCGTCAAATGTTAAAGATGTCGTGCCTCCTTGAAAGATATTTGGAAACAAAAGAGCAGTGAGGATTAAACGGAAATGATATTAAAAAATAGTTTGAAATCCTATTGGAATGTTATCTTGATATTAAATCCGATTAGAAAAAAGTTAAGTTTTAATTCTTTTCCACTACTCTTGTGGAAAAGAATGCTGAAAATTATGAAAAAATGCTAAAAATTCCCAATTGTAAATAAAAAAAAGACTGATATATAATTTGAACTAAAATATTATAATCGTTTCGCTTTTTAGTTGGAGCACCAGAGGATAAATTACGTGCAAACGAACGCAAACGTTTTAGTAATTGTCAAATTTATTTTCGGACACGTTCATATTTGTTTCGTAATTGTTTGTTTACAGAGTAACAAAACTCCTCGCACAATTCGCACCAGAAAACCTTTCGGCCTTTGATTGATCCTTGATCTTCCTTAATCTTAGTTTCCCTAAAATTACACTAAATGTTGATCCACGAGAATTCTATTTTACCTTGCGCGTATTTACAATTGCAGCAGCTTTGCGCGACCATGCATTACTTTTCATTTTTCGTCGTCGATCCACATCGATTGCACTGTAATTTGATTGACTAATTACGATTTCAAATAAAAAGTTAATAACAAAGTCACATTATCAGTTTACTGCGCGAAACGTGTTACCGTTCAGTCAGATAAAATTTTTACATTTTCAATTCCGGCAGAGTTTTCTCAGATACTTTACCCCTTATTTAATTAATTAATTATTTATTTATTTATTTATTATTACATTTTTTTTTTTACTTTTTACCTTTCCTTTTTTTTAAATAGTACTTTAACTTTATATTAATATTACTTTATGAAATTCATAAACGGTACAAATTAAGCTTAAAAAAAATTGTAAACTTAACCGTTTTTAGGTGAATCTTTGCTTGATATCTCTGAGTCTCTTCCACCTGAATTCATTTATCGTTTATAATTTAGATTTATTATCCTATCCTTAATATATTTTGTGAATATTCCTCGTGATTTGCGCGCGATGGACCGGTAAATTACGTAACTGTTTCACTCAATCAAATGTATTTCTTCGATTATATTCCATTAAATGAAACATTCGTATAATTATTCCGAGATGCAATGTTATTTTAACAATATTCATGAACGTAAGCTTGAATTAAGAATAAAATGTTTGATTGTTCACGTTTTGAATCAGTGTTGCTTTTCACGATTATTAATAAAATAACGCCCCATCTCTGATCACGAGATGAATACAAAACTGAGATCCACGAAGGAATTATCCAGGAAGTTAATTACAATGGATAGTTCGTTGGAGTTTCGAGACTAAAAAGACGCGTGATTTTTTTTTTCAAATTGACATAACATTTTGTATTTCATATTTCCTTTTCCGAGGTAAAGAAAAGGATATATCTCTTTTTTTTTTGTTTTTTGTTTTTTTGTGAGCTGTGTCCGTGTTCAGATGTCACTTGGAGAAACGATGTTTGGCGTAGAAAAAAAGGTGGCTGGCCAAGTCACGTGGCTTCGCAAGCATATCTGCGACTTCGGTTTATTGTCGTTGCGTGCCAGAAGAAACATCACAATATCAGTTCCTGCAGTTCTTTCGTCAATTCGGCTTCCTTCTTAATCTTGTCCAATTGATTCATTTCAAGTTGCTTCCCGAGTAACTGCTGTTCCTTTAGTTTTGATATTTGATCCAATTTCTGTAAGAAGAAAGCACCTTCTGTCAATTCTAAATTTCATTCCACGTGATTAACTCTTAGAAATATTATATCTTATATTATTCTAAAAATGTTTATTGCCTTCAAATAATTATTGAAACATATTTGTGATTCGATATTTTAATCATTGTTAAGAGCAAGGCAAGTCATTTTGTTATTTGAGATACTAACGCTTTTGATTTTTTTGATCTTTTTGTTTTTCTCGGGATCATCCGTCAGATCAACACTGGCGGAATTGGTACTTGGAGTTTTGGATACGTTGTTTGTCTGACCATTCACGACGGCATTACCGGACTGCCCCTGAGACGTATTACTTTCCAATTCCTTTTTCGCCTTTTTAGCTTCCTTCTTCTTTTTTAGCTTTATCGTTGCTTTTGAGGGCTGACTTTTTGCTTTCGTAGCTACGAATTAAAGTGAAATATCAGTATTTATACATACATACATACATCTTTAATCAAATATATATATATATATATATATATATATATATATAATTCAAAGATGGAAATCAATATTAATATTAATTTGTAAATATGTAAAATTCTTACGGTCGAATAAATCTTTGTCATCGTGTAAATTGAAATTCGGTTTTCGCCCTCTCGCGGACGGTGGCAGATAAACTTGTTTCGATGCTGTAAAAATAAAGAGATTTTTTTATATAGAAAGAATAATAATGTATGCTTTAATTCCATAAATTTCAACGTTTGATTTGCAATGATTTAGACATTTTACGTAAATCGAATGTTAAGATTTTTGGAATTTGTAATTATAAAGTGTTTTAATCTAAATTGAAACCTTGAGGTTGACTTGGTGCAATTCCTTCGACAGCTTTATAAGAAATAGGTTTCTGTGGGAAAGTATTATCGGGAAAAGTTTGCCATTGAACTTCCCACAGCTCTTCTTGAACGTTCCATGGTCGTTCGTATAGTAACGTGCCGCTATAATGCCAGATTTTGAAACTGGAAACAATTTTTTTTTTCGTTAATAACGAAAAGGAATTTAAACACCAAAATCAAAGAATACCAAAAAAATATATATTTCTAGAGAAAAATTTTTGTAAATCAAAATAGAATTTCTGGGGTTGAATTACCAATTGCCTACACGGAGTCTTGGTGCAGTCGTCGCAGTCATAAAATGTTCGCCATCTGGAGACCATTGGAGGAGTGTGGTGTCTGACGCATTCGACGTAGCTATGAACTTTCTGTTAAGCATGTCCCAAACTTCGATGTTACCTTGTAAATTGCCGAAACCGGCTAAGAGCAACAGTGCACCGGAGTTAAGGATTCATATAAAACATTATTTCATTCACATTCGTACGAATCAATGAAAATGCAATGCTATTGAAAACTTAAACTGATATTATAAATTAAATAGAATCATTTACTCGGCAATAATTAAATTTATATAAATTAATCGTATTAAATATATATTATTGAAAAGGATATGATTTCCATGTGGATTGTAGTATATGCTATTACGATGTTTGACCCCAAATTCGAAGATTGGCTCGCACTTTTGATTGAAAAGAGTCGCTTTCGATGGCATAAATCCATAAATACAACAAAATTCTGTGTTCTTTGGAGACCAAGCGACCGCGTGGATAGAACCCTCTTTACCTGTAATTGTTAAATGTAACTTAATTCATTTCTTTATTAATTTATTAACGAGCACCTGCTCAATAATACAGAATTTTATGAAAATAAAATTAATATTAATTAATTATTTTCATAAACAATGCTTTTTATCACCACTTTAATTAATGATAATTTAATTAAATATAATTAAAAAGTAAACTTAATTTACTTGTAACTGAATATGCAATTAAAATAAAAACATTAGTAAGAATATTTAATGATTAATTAATGAATAAATCAATTAAAAAAATTCTTACTTAGCGAAATAAGGGAAGTTTCGCCCTTCGTTGAAATATAGTGCAACGTTTGTTTTCCATAGTACGAAGCACCAGTTTTATCAACTTCTGTACTCGTCATCACCAATGCACTATTACCTATTTTATTCCAGAATACCGAAACTTTATCAGCCTAAAAACATAACAGTTTACGTTTATTATTTTATTATTCCCTTTGAATTGAAGAAATTTATCAAGATAAACTTTTGCAAAATAGAAGATTAATTCTTTGTCAAAAAAAATAGTAAAATTTATGAAGTATTCAACAAATTATTGGATCAGTACCTGAAAGAAAGTTTTGTTTGCTAAGGATTGGGTCGTATCGAATTTGGGGTATTGGAACAGTCTAACAAGAGATGGTTGACCGGGCTTTCCTAAAAAATGAAACAATCCATTTAATTTAAAATCATCAACTTGTTCCGCTTATAATTGACTAATTTAAATATCTATAATTTAATTTTATCTCAAGTTACCTGGCAAGTAACAGAGAACATGATAAGGAGGTTTTCCAGGTGAAATGCTGAAACTTTCGACTTTTGCACTATTGAATCTGTGAACGGCTTTGTCAAAATTTGCATCTTCGAAGAACAATATATCATTGTTTATCAGCATTCCGCAAAGTTTCTCATCGCTGGTCCACTCTGGCTCCCTGCAAACAATTATAATTATTACCATTAAAATCTTTTAACGCTTACAATTGTCGCGTAATGTTATATATAAATGTGTCGAGCTTCTATTTTATCGTAACATGGACATGAAAAGATAAATAAAGAAATTGGATAAACAAGAAAAATTAAATTAGTAAAAGCAAAGAGTGAAAGGAACAATAAAAATATCATTATCTTTCAAGATATCGATAAATCACTATTTAGCACTCAAGTTAATTGGTATCATTGATATCTTGCAATGCTTTATTATATAAATACAACTTTCATTTATCACTACCATAATATATAGAGATATCTATATACTATGTTACATATATACATCCCAGTAAACAATAAAATATAAAAAATTATTGAAATGCATACATCTTGATTAAAACTTATTAAAATTTATAGAACCATTTAGAAATATGATACACTTTAAAAAGTAACAAAAATAAATTTAATTTAATACATATTCGTTCAATAATTTTTAACAACATCTCGTTTACTGGGGAAATAAATTCTCCAAATTTTTACCAATCATATTTCTTCTGAACAATGCCTTTGACCAATTCCCCATTATTGGACTTCCAGATGTTTAAATTAGGAGTCCCCTGACCAGTGCCTTGCGTTACTGAAATAGAAATAAATTTATTTTCTTAATACAAATTTTATCTTCTCAAATACTAACGATAAAATAGATGTAATAGAAAATTGACAGTGATAAGTTACCCGAATAAGGTTCCCAAGTCATGATAAAAGTATCCAATGGGGAAAACTTGAGGAAGCTGACCTTGGGCTTGGGAATATCAGCGATAACCTTCCAAGTCTCGCATAAGACGATTCGTACATTGGTTTTGTTTGCCCAGGCAAAGTATTTGCCGTTGGGACTGAAAAGCATCGCCCTACAGAGTTTGCTGTCATCTTTGGTAAACGCCGATACAGTCTCGTAAGTTGGGGGACCTTGGCTCAAACTGATACCCGTCGAACCACGCACTGAAAATATTCAAAAATGTGTTTAACAAAAATAATTTACATAACTTTTACGGTTGGACATTTTAATTAGCCTTTCTTTAATATTATATACTAAGATAGAACCTTAGATCTAGGATAGAATCTAGATAGATTTCAATTTAGATAAAATATTTATGTAAATTTTTGGTATATGTCTAATCTAAATACACTGGTTGTTTATATGTTAAATAAATAAATAAAAATAAATTTTAGAATCTAACTTTCAAATTTCAATATTGCTCCAATTTATTATCCCAAATGGTTTTCTTCATTTAGGTAAAAATTACCAGATATTTCGATAAGAAAACAGGAACAAAAATCGATTTGTGTAAATATTATTAATTTAAATATTAACTACATTAAATACATTAAATCTACATAGTTTACATATAATCTTGTTTTAATGTATAGAAAAGTAAACATTGCATAAAAAAGTGAATATTTTCTAATATTTTTAGATTATTTATTTCATTTATTATTTTTAACAACAGCAAAGTATACTTTTATATAAATAATTATACTAAAACTAATGATTCTATTACAGTGTTAAGAATAATTTCTTATTTGAAATAAAACATTATATATAGTATCACCTCTCATTTATTCTAGTTTTACGTTCACCAAATATGGAGATGCAAAAGTGACAGATACAAGTGAATATAAATAAAAATAAACCGATGTTAAACAAGAAAATATTGTAACGTCAAACAATGTTTAATGTACAAGAACACGTATTACTTATTAAAACAACATTTTTACTTTATTTTTAATAACTATTGAAATCCAATATGCGCAATCTGTTATCAAGAATTGCCTTAAAAACCCTTCCTTTTAACTTAAAATAAAAAAATAATTCATCTTCATCGACCATAATAATTATTTTAAATTAATCCAGAAATATATTTGAAATTAATACGACATTAATCTATCAATATTCTACTAGTTTCATTTAATCATCCTTTGCTGATACTGTAAATACGACACTAAAAAAATATCATCAATTTCTCTTCTTCTCTCCATCTCAATAACATATTAAGAAATTTTATTTTCTTACATTAAATGCAAAAGTACTATTAAATTACGTGTATCGAGGAAAATATATCGATACAACTTCCACAAAAAGGTAAACAAAAATATTCCACGCGAGACAAAAATAATGAAAACACGAACCAAAGCGACTGACAAAGATAGCAACAGTTTCTCGCGAATGGCATCTAAAAATCGCGCCTTTATCCCTCGAATCCCGAACGAGTTATCCAACGAAATAGGAAACAGCGAAAATTATCCCTTTAATCAAAACACGCGACGACGAACGCGTGACAGACGGAGAGAATTGTCGTAAAAAAAGGAAAACCGATGTCCGTAACAGCTGTTCCCATCCGAGAAGGATAACCTGAAATTATGAAAATATCGCGGAGGGACAAAGTCGCGGGGAAATGTAACACGTGAGATAATCGGCATGCCGATGAAATTTAGGGCAACCTATCTCGTCGGTCGAGTTGCTTTTGCGTTTCGAAAAGTGCGGGGTTTTTTTTCGCGGGAGGGGAAATCCAGCGTTGAATACGAAGGGCGCGTTTATTGGGCGAGGAAATTAACGAAACGTGGTCGTGGATAACGCGGATATCTGGAGTTTTATTAGCTTACCAGCTACGCACGGGATGGTCAACGCCATTTTACTTCTGTCTCCATGTGCCGTGTGCTGCTGCGAGGCCGATCAAAGGGTCCTGTGACAAGTGGCCTAACGCCAACCGGTCCAAACGGAAGTGACGTGCGGTGCGGTATCCTGCTCGCGCTTATCGGTTTCGAGAGAGACGCAACCACTAGAAGTTGAATCAAAATCGATTTTCGTCGTTTTTTGTATTTATTCGCGTGTTGCAGTTTGAACATTTTATTAAATTAAAAATGGATATGTTTATATGAATGGAATTGTCTGTCCTTTTTTAATTTAAAAGATGGTTTAAGCTAGAGCATGACATATTTATTGTCGTGCTTGAACAATTCCTTAACTTAAAAACGAATGTTTGTATGAATGGAATTATTTGTTCTTTTTTAATTGAATGGCATGTTCCGTCTTGATCGGCATATAATATTTGTAGAATATCTTGCGAATATTATTAAATAATATTTTAATGTTTGTAGAATATCATTTTAATGTCCCTAGAATATTACTGCAATGTTCCTAGAATATTATATAATAATAGGTGCTGATAGGCGAACAATTTCTTAAATTGAAAAAGGATGCATTCATATAAATAGAATTCTGTCCTTTAATTTAAAAAAAATCATTAATTGAATTAAATTAATTAAGGTAATGCAGTAAGTCTGCTGCCACGGAGTTAGTGTTTTTGTAATTATTATTCTGTAAATGCTGATTTGATGCTTGCAATTGATTCAGCATATTTTTTAGACATGGGAAAATTGTATTCAATTAAAAACTCTGAATTTTTAAATCAATTTTAAGCGAATTTAGGGACCGCGTTTTTTTAACACCTAAAAAACGCGGTCCCTAAATTTGCTTGAAACTAATGATAAAAATTCAGTTACATCATTGTTAAATAATCTCCCAGGTTGAGAAAATGTGCTGAATCAACAACATCAATTAATTTTCATTCATTTTAATAAAAACGAATAACACCCTAATCTAGTAATTAACGCTTACGGCATCATCTTAATGTAAAAATTGTGAGTTTAAGAATGCATTTTCCATGCAGTTTTCGGCAGTGTGGAGATATTTATGCATTACTTTCTCTGTCACTCTTTATTACCAACTTCAAGTGTGAGCCCCGGACTATATACCTCCATACTGTTATCCGGTCAACTCGAACAATGCGAGTCAGCTTCTTATAATTAGTTATACTAAGCTATAATAATTTTTGCTTTTGCCGGTTGTCTGGCATTTAAGTTAAATATATTCGACTATTGAGTTCACATAACAAATCAACAAGGTAAATATTCAATTATTCTATTTGTGTTCAATTTTAAAATTATCATAAATATTTTCTTTCAAGTAGCTGTCGTGCAACAATTGCTGACAACCCTCTAACCTCAATAAGTTGTGTACACAATAAATATTATTGTATTATCCACTAAATTATTATAAAAATATCAGATAAATAAATTGCTGCTTTTATTTTAAAACTATATAAAACTTGTCTGATATTTAATAGATCAATTTTGATTGTTTATTTTGACATTACCTTCCAGATGATTGGAAAAAACAATAAAATGCTGCAGCATATCAACTATAGGGTGCGAATCATTCTACAAGATTCGCGCACCTTTATCGGAACGTTCAAAGCTTTTGACAAGCATATGAATTTAATTTTGGGCGACTGCGAAGAATTCAGAAAAATTAAACCAAAGAACACTAAGCAGCCTGAAAAGGAAGAGAAGAGAGTGTTAGGA
>JABFPN010004685.1:0-14605 GCA_022817305.1 Leptoteleia sp. ZL-2020 | reverse complement strand
TATTGCATTGTATACATTTATTGACTAAATATTGTTTTCATTGAGCAACGTTTCAACAGATCTTTATCTTCAGTTCTTTTCTCCTTTTTTTTTTAAAACGCGCACAATTGTGAAGCTTTTCAGCATGTTAATAAAGGAGCACTATTTTTCTCTAAATAGAGAAGCACTGTCGGCTCCCAGCATATTAAATACTTATGACTAATCAACCATAGCATTAATTTGATACGTCGCACGGAATAAAATACATTTACTAATCATCACACAAGTCGTTTGAACATGCCTGCTATGTCATAACAAAACAGCTACTGGCGTATAGTATGGCATGAGTAAATGTAAACATAAAAAATCAACTCCTTTTTTTCTAAAGAAAAAATTGCAATTGGTTAATAGAAGAAAATCAGAATAAAGGATTGTTGAAGCAGAGTGTCAATTTGTTTAGTAAACGTAATTGACCATTGTCTCGGTAGAAACGTTTCTCAGCTTTCCTTTTCATTGATTACAAATGATGCATACACTGTAACATCTTTCTACAAATTAAAGCTAATTATAATGTTTATTAATATTTTTATTGAACATTTTGCATTTAAATATTTATTAATTGTTTACTGAAATTAAATTCATCATGGAGATAAAAGATAAAATTAAAGGATATGACTTAATATATAAAATAATTTATTTGTATTTCTGAAAAATGCTTATATTGTAACATATTAAAATGCCTTGTGTTATTCAAATGAGGAATTAAAAGATAGATCTGAATGTATAATAAATTATTTGGTATCTATAATGTACAAAATCTTGAATGATTCATATACTTTGATCATTATCAAAAATAAGTACAGGAATTAATATTAATTAAGGAATTGGACAAAATATTATTCAAATTATTTGGATATGATTTTTTTGTGTCGTTTTAGTTACATCATGAAATCTAAGGTTGCTTGTTTAATATAATGATATCGTTAGAAAAAAATTAGGCTTTTATTCAGTTTAAAGTATTTGGTATTTTTTTATGTTTTTTTTGGATTAATTAATTATAATTATAATCATAACGAATTATTTCCTAGTTCCTGTTTTCTTCTATATTTATTTCATACAAGAAATTGTGCCATAAATTGCGAACCAAAATAAACTTTATTTATTATTAGGAAATACACTTTTTTTGTTTGCATTTTATGCGGGAATCCGTTATTAGAATCTATCACTGCTACACTTTTATTGCCCCTATATAAAAGAGTGAGATAAACGTAGAGTTTACAACCAACCGCCAATGTGTGTGGTTTCAGTTGAACTTTTTTTTCATTCTGTGCAACAGACTTTAAATGTCTATAAAATATATATATATTGTATATAAAACTGTATACTGTAACAAAAATAAATCAATGTTTTTAACACTAAAATTATCCATTATATTTATTTTATTTTACTTAATTTTTTTACATCTGTTTGAAATAGTAACAATATAAACTTCATTGTATTTTTAACTATTGCATTAGATGAATAATATAAAGGTAATAAAATCAAATTTTATTGAATCTAAGCATGGTGTTTGACAAGTAATTGTATTTCAGAGATGAACTAGGAAAGGAAGAGTTGATATGCCTCATGGCTGGAGGCGTCAGCAGTATTAAACAAGGTGGAAAATTCGATAGACCAAATACATGCCATTATCGTTACCACCTTCGACATTGTGCCCTTCCAAAAACTCCTAAAAACGATAGCTTCCAACGTCGCAAAAAAATAGAGTTTGATCATACTTATTTAAAAAATATCAATACCTTGCAACAAAATATATTCAGGTAAATATTTGCAATGTATATATAAACATTTTTTATTGCTCATTTATAAGCAGAAAGTTTCAAAAGTCAGAAGTTGGTGTATTTGAATATGAATAAATTTATGAAAGTCAGAAATGTATAGTGTGTAAAAAACATGAAACATATAAGTAATTCATTTGTTTACAAACGATGTTCTTGCATGTGTAGAATTGTCTAAAGTTAGTAATTCATCCAAATTTTAACTTGTTCGATGTTAAAATTTGAAACTTCTTGAATATGACTATTTACTAAACAAATAATCATATTTATTAAGTAATAATAAATTAAATTGAATAAGGACAGAAAATTATTCTGTATTTAACATATTAATGAATATATGATAAAACTTTTATTTAAATAGAAGTTTTGTTTATTTATAAGTGTTAATTTTCTTTTTTGCATAATACTCAATTTCATTATTAATTAACAATGACAACTAATATGAAACATTAATAGCTTTCTATTTAAATTTATATTGATATTATATAAATTAAATAATCAAGTAATTTATTTTAAATTGTTTATTAACTCGAAATATATATAAAGTATTCTTTACACATATATATCTATATATATATATACAAACATAAAGTTGATATTTTAAGCCGGTGTGTGATTACCAACTTAAAATTGTTTGTTTATGAGTTGAGTACGATATTTCATTTGTAAAGGCGAATTAAAATATTAATAACAATAATAACATTAATCATATGTATATAATCATATGTAACGATACAGTCAACATCATTGTACAGGTGTCAGTAATGCAAATAACATTCTATTAGAATGTTTGAAATATTGAAACATTATTTCAATCTATCTATTGAAAAAAAAGTCTTAATTAAATAAGTTTTATCACAAATTCATACAGTTTCTTATTCTTCAGAATATCGTTATAATAATGTGGACAAAACCATTTTTTTTCATGTGTTGCGAAGTGTACTGTGTTTATTAAAAATTAACAGAGTCTATGGCAGAGCAAAACTGCGAAAGTTGACATAAAAGAAGAACTTGATCTTCCAGATCCTTTTATGAAATATCGATGCGAATTATTTTAAACCTTTTGAAAAGTTTTCTTCGATTATTTCAAAAGAATACAAATCTCATGTTATCAAAACATACCAAAATATTACAATCATTTGATAAATACAAAAATATATTGAATTTTTCTATTCTACACGTACGTGCACCAGTCTTACAAGCTCTAGAAGTCAATTAAAATTCCGATCACGTCAAATACACGAATTCAAATAAAGGAATAACTGGCCGACCAAACAAAAGCCTTCGTAGAATCACAAAAACGTAGAAGTGATTATAAACTTTTGCTCAGGCTTATTTCTTATCATACAATCAAAATAATTAAGTTGATTCGTGAAGCGAGTGAACAGGACTGTTTATTTCCTTATAGAATATATACGGACTCCATTCATTACGATCTCAAAATAGTAAATGGTTATAATGTAATAAAAGCACACGGATGCATCGTCCGAACGAGGTCCCCGTTATTTTATGATGTGATCGAGCCTCACTTTGCGTACGATAATAATACAGCCACTTGCTGTGTCAGAGTCGTCTCGATATTTCACCAAATCGAACATTTTGTGAGGTATCACCATTCGTTTAGACAACAATGACACTCACTCCCACTGTGTGTAAACCCTTAGAATGCATTTTCACACTGCGCCACTTGAATTAGTCTGGTTAAAAATGTGCAATTCAACACAATGCTTTTTTTATAAGTAATCTATTTTGATTAGTCATAATTTTTCAACACAAAGGTATATATTTAGTAACTCTAATAAGTTAAATGCTGATAAAATATGTGTATTAGATATACTATATGAATAAAAAAAATTTACATTTCTTCCGAGAAATAAGATATCAAAGTTAATCAGTGTTTTGAAGATTGTCAGTGTGTTCAGATTGATAAATTCAACACAATATTTGCATGCTGCGTTTCCAATCCAAAACTATAATACACACTTTATTATGCATGTTGATTATAAAAGTGCACCACTTATTAATAGATGAATAAAAATATTTCTCTATTGATGTATAATTAGATATTATATGAGAAAATTATTCATACAAATCAAATATCTTATTTATATGAACATTTTCAGACTTTTATACAGTAATTTGGAATTATCGGAAGAAGAGCAAATCTTGGTAAAAATCATATCCAGTATTCCTCAAGTTTTCACCGAAACTAAGGAGACTTATCCAGATGACATTTTGTGCAATAAATCTAGGTAAAATTTCTTATTGATATTGCATTAATCGCGATCAAGAAATCAATTTTATGTATTCTAACTATCACAAATACATCCTTTTATAATTTAAATGTCGTTTAATAACAATACTACCATAACAAGTATTATATTATACGTTAAACATTCAATCATGAAAAATTATATTTATTTATCGATAACATTTTCAGACACAAAAAGGGGTCTTTGGCGCGTTGCAATTACAACAGTTCATTCGAGGATAGTACAAGTCAAAATGTGGTAAACTCGAGCCTGTCGTCGTCGTTCGACATGGCAGACTCTGGATTGGAAACTGGTTCCGTAAGTCCGCAAGAGAGCACTATATCGGAAAATTCAGGCATCGATTACGAAGAGTCGCAGGAAGACTCGAATAAGCTGAGCACTGCCAGGAGTAATAGGCAGCTGTGCTCGGAGGATGACATTCAAGAGGGCGGTAGGGTCGAGTTACATAAACTTAAGGGCCTCCTAGAGTCCACTTCGGATTATAATTCAAGCGATATGAATGCTGACGCGACCTGTTCCTCATCTGAAACTGAACAGCAACACCTTGACTCATCTAGTTCCTACGAAGAGAGTGTACAGAAGGCTAGGTAAAACTAGTTACAACTAATAACATACCGACTATCCAACTATATTTTTCATTTTTTTAATTTATCTCAATAAATCTACATTAATTTAAATTAATTTTGTTACCAATTTTATAGGGCAAGAGAACGCGAGGAGGAGATATCGCGGTACGAAAATCAGGTGCTTAAAGATCCTTTCTATGAGTCGGATAGTAGTTCAGAAAGCGAACATGCGACACCTTTCGTGCAAACAACGCAATCGTTTGAATATGTGGGCTTGCCGGCGAAAACCGAACGATCTCCAGAAAAGACAAACAAGCCTACCAGCAGCTATTTCTTTATTGACGCGTCCACCCTGAATGACGATGAAATAATTGCAAATACAACAAAGCAAACTTTCGTGGCGACCAATAATGATGCAGTTTGCGAAAATGTAGTCGAGTTTCAGACAAATTTGAGGCTCACCGAACACTTGGAACCACCGACAGAACCGCGCAAAGTGAAACGCGTGTATGCCGAGGATAAAGTGACTATTGAAAAGGAATCGCTTGTGGTGGAAATTAAAGAAGCTGATAGCGGCGAAAATACCCAACAACCCTCACCTTGTCCAGATAATTCGCAGATTACTCAAATCGATGACGAAAACACGATTTCATCGAGTACAGGTAGAGTAAAGGATGTAATATAATGTAGTGTAACGTTTTCATCTATTATATATAATATTAATATATTAATTAGCAATACAATATACAGGTATTTGTACTTCGGAAAGCGCTCAAAGAATACCACCATTAGTACGCGGCAATACCTTCGAGTTGGACTCATCCGAGCAACAAAAAATGTCGCTTCTACGACAAGAACAGGAAAGGAGGCAGGGTCATTTAGTTTTTCAGAATTCGATACCGCAGTACTCGGGGCATCGAGTCGACGGAGAAATCTTCGTACCAATGGACAAGTACGATTTTGACGCGGTAGAAAAGGAAACCGAACCGGAAAGAACGCCGACTTTCACGCAGTCATTAACAAGGAGCGTGAGTCACGAACATGTTGCTGATTATGAAAAGGAGAGCGAGGAGTGTAGTATGAGTCTGCCGGTGGCGTTAATTCACGATTCCAAAGATAACAGAGGAACATTTAATAAGAGATGGGAAGCTGTACCAATAGTATCGGGAGGAGCTAGTTCTCTAGACTTTTCGCAACCAAAAGTAAAGACATTATTTTTAATAATTATAATCGATAGAAAGTTTTAATTTTATATAATTGCAAAATTATATTACATTATATAGCAATTGTTATGATCTTTTGAAAATATATCCCACTTCATGAATTAAATGAAACGAAATTGAATGATGAATAAATAAAGATCAAATAAAAATAATTAATTAAATAAATTGTTTACAGGAAACAATGAGTCCCTTAGCAAGGCGAAAAACGGAAGCGACACCTATAGTATCGGGAGGTTCGGTTGTGATGGCCGAAGACACTCGGCAAAAGTCAAAGCCCTCGCGAATGTCATCGTCAATGGCCGCTTGGGTCGTTGATATGAGCGACTGCAACAAGCCAAGCAGTCGGCAAAATAACGGTACAATGTCGCACAGCTTTTCAAGTAGCGATTGCACAAAAAAGAATATTATGTGCACGCAAAAGAAGCCCAAATCGCACGGTTTCTTCGTGAGTTTGACTAGCATGGACGATCAGAAGAAAGACGTTGCGGTGAAAAAGGAATTACAGCCAAAAGAACAAGCGAAAAATTCGCAATACTGCGAATTTTTCATTGACATGTCCGAAAAGACGGAGAAGAAAAAACCAAGAAGGCCAGAGAGGGCAGCGAGCGACGACAAGAAAAATATCTTTTCGATGTTTATCGATCTTAGCGAATCGTCCAAGACAGCGGACAAGTCATTGAAGTCAGAAGAAAGCAGCGCTACTGAGGAGACCAGCGAGCGAGAAGCGAATCAGAAAAAATCTGCCGGAGTTTTCATGTTTATTGAATCGGATTCGCCGGTAGTCAGGCGGAGAACGATGTCGTCTTCGCGACCGCCATTCAAGAGGCATTCCTGGAACACGGACAAAACGAATAACGCGATCGGACCAGTGACGAGCAATGGACCACCATCGGTTGGCAAGGAGATTCTGTACCGCAAGGAGCATAAAAGAGCGCACAGTCTTTCCGTTGACCGCTCGGAACTCCGAAAGTTTCAGGTCCGTTAGGATATTCTCGATAACTCGTTTGCGTCTCAGTTTTCCTGCACTAACCATTTTATTTGTCCGTAGTAATCATGTAATCACGAATATTATGATTGGCAATGTTAACCTTCGGAAGGCAGGGGTAGTCTAAACAAATTATTTCGGAATCCATAACGTTCAAGGTGGAGACGGTCGATTTATCGAACAGTTTTAAATTGAGCATTTGTTATGAGTAGTTGGATCAAGATTTATAATTTTGGTAAAATTTAACATTCCATTCGAATCGAATTTTTCCCGCCCTCTAAAGGTTAATTTGGTATCTATTAATAGTGTCAGCAAAAATTATGGAAACACCCGAGAAAATTATACATGGCAACTGATTTTTATTTTTTCAGAAATTTATACTATTTGTTAAGGAAAATACCTGAAGTATCATTATAATGTGTGCTAAGTATGTTACAACTTAGTATACATTAGCAAAGTATAGAAGATTTTAGAATGTGCAGGTAGAACATTTTTTATTGAATAAATAATAAACTTTATAGTTTTTCACCAGGTAACTTGTTTTGGCTTTAATAAATAAAGTATATTAAAAGTATAATAAAGTTTAACATGTTTCCTTCTAAAAGAATAAATGTTTCTATAAATGTTATAATAAATTAGTGATAATAAAATATTCTTGTGTTTATTTGACAAATTTTATAGGTGTTTCCTTAATTTGCCGATGTTGTAAATATTATTATTATTTTTGTAATTGTAATGCACGTAAATTATTTGAAATGTTTTATAATTCTAATAAATATTAAATTATAATAAAATGTTTCAAAATTTTATAATTAAAAAATTAGAAACAAAAAAAATATTATGAAAAAATACGTTGTTAATTTATTTTTATATTTAATATTGGTTAACTAATAGAACATTATTTAAACTATGATTTTTAATTATATTATAAGAAAGTTAAAATTTAATTAGCATAATTGTGACATTTTTTTTATTCTATATAAAAATTATTCTATAAAAAATTTTTTATTTATGAAGTTAACAATTATTAAGAATATTTAATGAAAATATATGTTGCACCTAATAAATTAAAATATTTTAGTAGAAGAGTTATATTCTCATTTGTTAATAATTTATGTAACTTATTTTACGTCATATTCCATGTTTCATCAACATAGAATAGACTATATAATAGTAATACTTTTAAATCTATCTTTGAATATAAACTTTCATTAAAATCGAACAGAGAGCGCTTGTAAGAAACAGTATATTCAGTATATAGTTTTATTTTGTTTTTAAAGATAAACAAGTGTATCAGTTTATAACCACAACATAATATATTTTGGCACTTTTCCAAGCTTAATTTTAAAATAACTACTGCTATATTTAAATATTGTTATATTTAAATATGTACGTGCATTTATTTGATTAACGAATGTATCAATATTTATTTTACATTCAAAAAATATGTTGAAAAAGGTAATATAATCATTTACAACTGAAAATTAAAAACAAATTTTCTCCTTATGCTTTGTATATTATTAAAACAATATTTGAATTTGTAACTATATTTAACGATACAATCTTTATTTTGATAACATTATTTTATTATTCAATTGTTTTAATAATGGAATCTTAAAACTTTAATTGAACTTTGTATTCTTCATTAGAGAGTAAATTAAATACTAATTATATAGTCTTGGATAATATTAAGATATATTAAAAACGGCTGTTTTATCACTTTTTACAAACATAAATTAAAAGAATTATAGGATTTATAAACTTCATGCATATATGACAAATAATTTTCATTATTTTTGTATTAATGGAGAATTTCATAAAATTTATTGTGTGTAATTTTTACATACATTTATTTCTCAACAACTCATTGAAAAACATAAAATAATTAAGTAAACTTGCAGGATATTGTTTATTAAATATAGAATTTGTTTTATATTGTTTTTGGTTTTGTTTTCTTTTTTAAATTTTTTGTACTTTAATACTTACAAATATTATATTCAAAAATATCTTTAAAAGAAATTTTAAGTTTTAATAACTGAATTTCCTCTGTGTGTGTGTGTGTGTGTTTTGTGTGGTAAGTTTAATTTTAATGTTGGTAATAATGAAAATAATACTTAAATATTTTCATAACAAGTATTGGGAACAAGTGCAGAAAGTAACTCAGCATCTAAATTATCACTTATTAAACTGTTATTATAATAATACAACTGAAATTAGATGCTATCTATATGATTATCTAGTCCAAAACTTTTACTATGTTTAAAAATTCACTGTGATTGAAAACATTGACAATTAATTTATTAATATAATGTATCTTTCCGAATATAAATGACTTTCAATTTGTTAATGTCTCTTAAAAATTAATGAAAATCCAAAAAATTGCAGAGTAAACCAAGTAGTTCGAGTCATTCACTTAGTGAATCCGCGCAACCAGATGGTGAAAAAGTTTTGCTTACTACAAAGGTGAAAGACAAGAATGGTAGCGTTCCAAACATGGACACTTCTACCGAAGATGTATATGAGTTCGAGAACAGGGATACGCCGCCTAATTCACATATAGAGATCTTAGATGAGGAGGTGCGTACGAGTGCGCAACAACGTCGGGATTACCGAGAACTTGCTGCAGAATCACAATGCTCAGAACCATCTGCAGGTTGGGATAAAACAGCGAACACCGTAAGCACAGATGATGGCGCCAATAACCGAAAAAGTGAGACCTTTGATATAAGTAGTGGCAGCGAGAACAATGAGTTTGAATTAGCAGAAATGCTTAATGGCGGCGAGAGTAAGTCCGAGCGACGGGAAAAGCCACTGCCTCCGGCAATCAACGATAGGATTTTAGAGACCCGGAAGTCTCTGGATGAAAAGATCAAAGAGATCGAGTGTGAGCTTAAGGAACCAGATGAGAAAACTGACACGGAGCGCAGTAGCTTTGTTCGATTATCTGACTTGGATAAGACTCCTAGTCAGGCATCGAGTATTGTTGAAGAGGAGAAGGTACCACTACGCATGAGCAATAGCATTCCTGAAACATCTTGGATTGAAAGTAAGTTGGTGATGGGTAGGTCCAATGGTCCTATTAGGAGTATTACTAGGAAATTCCCAGCAACAATGAGCACTTCACTGCCATCGAAGCAGAAGTCGCCACTAGAAGACCTGGTGGGTGATGGCGAGTCCGAGAACATGGTCTCAGAATCGGATTTAAGCAGCATGCAGAGTAGCATGGGCAGATCTGGAGCGGGTGAGTATATGAGTTATTATAATAAGATCTATAATAAGATCTTGATTAAATTTTATTTTGTACGATGGTTTAGTCGAATTTTTCATTTTAAATTATCTAATTATTAAATATAAGTAACGAGAATGAAATGATTGAACAGTAAGACATTTTTTTTTTAAAAGAAGGAAGTACAGAAGAAACGGAGACATCTAGTTTTGCTGGAATGAAACCATACAACAGATTAGGGGAAGATTTATTGCGTATGTTTTTGGAGGAAATTAATCCAGATGTAACGATAGATGTCGCTGGTCGAAAAATACGAGCACATAAGTGTATTTTGAGTTCCCGTTGTCAATACTTTGCTGCTATTTTAAGTGGTGGTTGGATCGAAAGTGAAGGCAATGTAATATCTTTGCAAGGGTAGGTTTGATTAGTTTAAATTAATTATACTAATGACATTCTTGTTACGAATAATTTATAAATTTTATTTGTTTTCTCAGATATTCTTACAATGCAGTGCATTTTGCGCTTTGTCATATTTACAGTGGTGAAAGCAACATTCCAGAAACTATAAGTATAGTAGAATTAGCCACATTAGCAGATATGTTATGTCTTGAAGGTTTAAAAGAAGTCATTGGTTACACCCTGAAAGTTAAATATTGCCATTTATTTCACAAGGTAAATTAAATATTAATAAAATATATGTTTGGGTATATAGATAAGAATATCAAATCTGAACTATAATTATTAATTGTAATGCGACGCTATAAATCCAGTAGAAATCAGTGAGTATGGAAATAAGATAAATAAATTTATTTGTAGCCCTGTCAAATTTGTGCAGTAGGAGTTTTGGAATGCATGCCTCTGGCCGCAGCTTATGGGCTCGATGAGGTATACAGAAAATCTTTACGCTGGATCACGAGACATTTTGTTAGAATATGGCCATGCAAAGCATTTGCAACTCTTCCTCGCGAATTAATGGAAAAGTGTTATCATCAGCATATTGTGCATATGGTAATTTACATTTTTATGTAAATTATATTATAAAAGAATTCTTTTTTTTTGTTTCTATTCAAATCAATAATATTTGTAATCATTTGTAGTCAACGGAAAACGTATTACAAACGATGATGGATTGCGATAAGTTAATTGCCACTTTACCCAATGTGCGTTGGGCTGAACCTATATTCCGGCTAGTATCGAATCTTCTGGATGCATCAATGAAATTTTTATCTGATAACATGTGCGGCGTACTTGCCACCGACAGTTTTCAAAACTTAGGTCGCGATTTAACCTGGAATATAAGTCGGCTAGAGGACAACTTTCTGGCGGCGGCAGAACGTTTGCCGCCTGAACAAGCTTGTAGAAGTTACTCAAAACTTCATAAGATGATCACATCCGCGCAGTCAGAAGACTCGCAACTCCGACCCAAATGGGGCTCATTGTTTCTGGAATTTCTAAAAAAGATACAGAGTCGTGTGGAAAAGTGCCTGGTGAGGGATGCAACGCGCGCAGCTCGAACGAACGCTTGGCTTAAAATGGATTTAGAGTTACGCAGGCACATCCAAGAGCTTGCATGCTTGGTTATTTTACCTCATGAAGTGATGAAGCGGCCTTCGCGACGCACGAATTTTATTAAAGTATTAATCTTTATCCTATTTTTGATATATGTTATATACATATTTTTGGTTGACACATTATATTACTTTATTATTTTATACAATTTTAGTACTACTAAATCCAGAATAAAATGTTTAAATGAGCAATGTGTGATATGCATATGATTACAGGAACCACGAATACCTCTTCAAAATAAACCGATAACTAATAGGACCCTGGATTTAAAACGAGTAAAGATGGTAATATCAGAACATAATGATAGAACACAAAAACAGAGCTTGACGAATAATGCAGTTACGGTCAGTAATAATCTGCCAAAACGAGTTTTGACAAAACCAAAAACTGATCCAATGGAAAGGAAGAATTTAAATCTAGCTGACGACAAAAGCGGTTCGGACAGTAATTCGAGGCCGAAGTCTTGGCCCAACAAAATAGAAGTACGTTTTTATAAGTTTGAATCTTAATAATAATTATACTATACGTATAAAAAATCGAACAATTTAGACATTTGTTAGTTGTCCCTTTGTATTAAATTTAATTACGTTATTAAAGGACATAAGGTAATATTATTTAATTCTTTGTAAAGGTAAAGTCTAGATATTTAGAGCCTCGCCATAAATCAGTTCCAAAAACCGCTACAACACAGCAAACTCAAGATAAGGTTTTAGTACAACAACGACGGAAAATCATGATTTCTTCTTCCGATTCATCGCGAACCTCCAGTCCTGCCATGAAACGAGCGTCAGAGCGTAAATCACTTGTGAAACCGAAACTACCGATACAGAAGACAACAAAAGCATTGTCATCTGACAGTTTGGCGGAGAGTAATGTCTCGAAAATTAATAACACCAAGAAGGTTTGTATTAATAAAAGAGTCGAAAAATTATTCTTAATTTTCCTTTTCAAGCAATACGATTAACCAATTGAAATAGGAATTAATCAATTATATTTTTTTTTAAATTGAATGAAATAACACGCCATATCGTTTCAGGTACCAACAAATGCTGTGAGTAAGAGTTGCGGCATAACCCGGCCCGAATCACCTTCGCTCAAACCTAAAGAAATCGACATTGGCCTTTCGGTGGATTCACTTGCTGATCCTAAGAGCCTAAATATAAAATCATCCCCGGTAAAGAGACAAGCGAACAAAATGGAGGTATCTATGTCCGAAGACAGTTTAGCAACCGAGGTGACTGCAACGCCGCGTTCCACTACATCAAGCAAAATTTCCCCAACGTTAAACCGAACCGTTACCAAGACTCCGCCAACGGCTAAAAAGTCGACACCTGTACAGCAGAAGAGTCCGTTGAGTGCGACTAAACGACCTCAACGCTCCGTGGAAAGTTCAACCGCTGCGAGCAGGAGTCGTGCCGCGGCTATTAGCAGTGCTTATCATCCGACACCAAGTTTGCGCCGAAGTCTACTTGATGCCGCAAAGACCCCCGATGTAGGGACGATAAGACAGCAACAACGCACTATTTCGCGGCAAACCGCTATCAAAACAAAGGATAAGAAAGAAGTAACGTCAAACCAAGATAGTCCGACTAAAAGGTCGCCTAAATCAAATGGATCGGCGCGTATTGCCCGTACGCAAAATCAGAAGCCCAAGAAGGAGGAGAAGCCGAAATCGAAGCAGAACGGCGATATGCCGCGACATCTGACGGTTGGATCGAGGTCTGGCACATTCCTGAAAGATGAACCAACGATCCTCAAGAAAGTGGATATCAAAGCAGTGCAGATTGACAGTTAAATTGTTGATTGGTTTACCGGATAAGATTATCATTTAAATCATTTTATTTTTAACAGTTTAAACTAAAAAGCATGGATATTTAGATTTGGGGCTAAAGCTTTGATGCGAGTCATATCACTTTTAAAATGAACATTCGATCGAATGTTACAGCAAGAATAAATTTATAGAGTCGCTTCAAAGTAATTGTTAATCCAGAAGCTGAAACTTCTTCATTCCGTTTTTGATCTGACGTTGCCTCTTCGAATTGTACATGATGAAATACGAACTGAATGCGAATGGATAAAATCGAGATGTATTGCGATGATTACTCGCAATTCAGAGTGACATAGTGTGATTATATTTATTTATCCAATTTATAATATATGTTTTGCAATGTACATTTTTATGCAATATTTATATCTAGTCATTTACATATTTAAGAGTATTTACTTTATGTAATGTTAATAAATCATTCGATGTAATGTTACGACTGTGCTACCGTTTTATTGGTTTTTGTACCTGTTTATTTTTCTTTAGCGAGCAATGCAACTTTTTGTTTCATTGATCACGATTCGAGCGCATCGATTCTTTTGTAATGCTTTAATTTTCTTAAGAAAATATATCAAATGCATTTTTGTGTTATTTGATGGTATTCTTATTTTATTACATTTTAAAGTCCAAGCTCTTGACCGTTCTGACCATCCTAAGTTGTACATAACAAAATTAGATGCTCGTTTTGTACTAAATAAAGAATGATTCCTTTTTTCCGTTTTACAAATGTAAAATTACAGTTTTATGTTATACAACATTTCAACCGAGGAATGAATACAATCTGAAAGTGCATCCTTTTTTTAAAGCTGTAGGGATAGTTCAATTCACAATTATTTTATAATATAAAATTTATTTTATTTTTGCTCCGTGTTCATTCTACTCGGTGTTTTTTTACTTCGTGTTCCCATTCCATATTAACAGATATAAAACTCGATTACACTCGACGCTCCCAGTTTCAGCGAGCTCGAGACCGGAAGTGCTCCCAGTTTCAGCGGGGCGCAATTGCGCACGTGTTTAGCGCATGTATATTTTCATTGGTTATTTCTATTCGGTTGTTTCCGTTGTAACCTGCCTTAAACTGTATACAATTATTAATGAATTAAGCAAGTTTAAATTTCCCG
>JABFPN010004684.1:0-14608 GCA_022817305.1 Leptoteleia sp. ZL-2020 | reverse complement strand
CCCGAGGTCGGCCGAGCGCGGACGAGAGAGCTTGCGGCGTAGCGGTGGGGCAGGGCAGCGAGGCGAAAATCTTTTTGAGTTTTGGGCAACTCGAGAGTTGGAGAGTGCCTAGCGAGTCGGACGGTCAGCAAAGCGGGATTTTGTACGACGACGAGATCGACACCGACAAGGAGGCCAGCAAGGACATCTTCACCCGAGCTCCAGCTCCCGCTCCCGTGGCGTCACCGGCAGCGATCACGAGATCCGGCTCGGTAACGGAGTAAGTCGCGGACGGCGACGACGGTAGGGCGATTTTGTGTTGGTTTGTTCGCCGCGAGGACGATTTGCTAGCGTGGAAATTGTTGGTTCGTTGGGGAATTCGCGTGGGGCCGTTGAGGGAAAAGCTATCGGAAATTGGGCTGTGTACCCGGTGCCCACGGTATTTGCCTGCAATCTTCCCCAGTCGAGTGGGAACACTCTGTCGGGAGAATTGCGGCGTAGGAAAGTCACGTGAAATTGTTGCGAATCGGTTGTCGTGCGTATCGAAACCGGGAAGCAAAATCTGGTTGTCGCCTCGCTTAAATAAGCTTACCCGCCGATCCCGAGATCACGGGAAAATTTGTCCGTACGACTTGTATCGTCGAGAAATTAAAAACTCCGTTCTGTTCGAGATAATCAAACAGCGCCCGAGAAGGCGAAACTTTATTTAATTTCCAGTACGTTTTGTTGCAATAAACGATTTTGAATTGATTCGTGAACAGGACTCTTTATTTTGGGTACGGGAAGTTATAGGGATCCCTTACCTGGAACCTTCCGCGGTTAGTTCCGTTGCGCGATTAAAACTTTCCGCTTCACGGCCCATGGGCAATCGGGGCGCAAATTTGTGAATTCGGGCCCCTCTCTAATACTGTCCCGGTATTGAGACCGGGTGGCGATCCTGACCCTTGTTTGATGAAGTTGTGTTTAATTGAGAAATGGGCCCGAATTGACGAGAGTCACCCGAGACCTTCACATTTTCGACCCGAACCCCACAAGGCCGTGGCGAAGGGTCGAGCAGGGAAAATTCTGCCTCGTCACAATATATCATGTTTTTTTTACCTACCTTAGGGGGGGGGGAACATTCCGAATAATTACCAAATCTTTTACTAATTATTGCTTTGATTTGATTTCATTACATATGCTGAGAATCCCTGTCCTTTATTATCCCGAAGTTCCATCCTTTTTCTTATCCATGATGGTTTTGGAAATCTTTCGGAGTTTTGGAATATTCGGATATTTACAATTATTTGAAGTTGGACTGATACATTTTTCGAATGGATTCAAGCATATTTGAATTTGAAGAATTATTGCGGAATTGATATGTTTGCATTTCTTTTCTTTTGGGAGTGTCGAATTGGAGGCGATTCCCGATTCGAACGAAGGCGAAAAGAAATGCTTTAGTTATAATTAACTGTTAATATTAAAAGTTTGAATGTTAAGAGACATTTGTTAATTTAAAATATGTTTATCGAGCTCACCGGAACTTAGCGACATTTGCGTTGTCATAGTTACGGTTTTGGTGTTTGATGTAAAACGAATCAATCATCATTCTTTTGGCAACCGTCTGATAAAACGCTACGGCGAATAATTCTTAGAGATATTGAGTAGAGAGTTCAATAGTTTGTGGAACTATTATATATATTTTGCGAATACATAAAAGGAGATTAAATATTGAAACCCATTGTTGTTGGATACATTTCGAGTTTGTGGAAAGACAGGATCGGGTTCGGTGAGCTTGAAACATTATAATGTAAAGTTATATATATTTCATGAATCAGAATTTAAATTGGAAATCAATTCTTATATCATCAATTTATGTTAATAAATTTTGTTAATTTGGTTGAGCAGATGTGGAATTTTCATTGAGTTTGATTTGAGAAATATTTAGTATCTTGGTGAGTCGTTTATTACGACAAGCCGGGTTACATTGTTCAAGTGTGTCTTCTGGAGTTGAATTCCTCAGTGGTGTCGGCTCCACTGGATTGCTTGAACCTGATTGTTAGTTGGTCCTCAATCCTTCCTGGATACCAGCAGAGTCAGATCCTGATCGATAGTGGCAACAGGAGGACTCTTATATGAGGGAAACACGACGTCCGTGTACTCTCGGCGATGGGCTATAGATGCCCGAGTAAAAGTGGACTAGAGCTGCCACTTAGTTTGATCTGCTTCTTCTATGAGGGAAACACGACGTCCGTGTTCCCTCAGCGGTGGGCGTAGTGCCCTGTTACAAGTGGACTAGAAATGCCATTTAGAGATATATGATAGACTACTCTTGAGAACCGTGTCTCGTGGTAGCCGATAGTTTCGTTAAAGAAAGGCGCTGACTGGCCTGTTAGGTTATGAAAGACAGTTTGGTCTTTCAACGAGCCGTCGGGCACTTTGTGGCCTTAGGCTAAACTTCGGTATCCCGGACTATCTCGGGAGAGGTGAGCTGTACGAAGTATTTGTGCCATCTCATTCTGCTGGCTCGGAGCGCGCGCTTATAAAAGCGCCTCCCCACTCTTACCGCGTGGACGTCGGAGTGTGGACGCCATGCTGGACAAGCGGCGATATGTGGACGCCACGTTCGTCTGATTTTGTGGCGACGTGTGAACGCTCCAATCGCCAACAGTATTACATTATGAGTTCTTTAATAATTTCCTTTCTTCCCTGTATTTTTAATAGTTGTAATATTTTTACTTATTTCTTTTTAATTTTGTAAGTTATACATTATTAACAATTTCTAGAATAATTTCCGACTAATCAACATTCTTCCCGTCGCCCTCCTACCCCCATCCGAAAGTATATAATGCACGCACTCTTCGTGCTGAGTACAGTTCAAGACGAATTCTGTCGAGGACGCAGTAGCTGCTTGTATTTAACGTCCTCCACTTTATTCATCATTCCTAGACCACTAGACGAGGCCAGGCTCGTCTACGTGGACGCTTCCCCAGCTGGCCACTCTGCGCCACAAACCTATCTCCCTCATCTCCCTGGCAGGCCATTTCGCGCCGAACGCCACTCTCCTTAGTACTCACGGTTTGCCACACCGCGCCATACGCCCCTCTCCTTTATCCACAAGGCAGGCCACGTCGCGCCATACGCCTCTCCTTCGTCCACGCGGCTGGCCACACCGCGCCACTCTCCCTTGTCCACACCGCGCCATCTCCCTTGGCCACACCGCGCCATACGCCGCTCTCACTCTTCCGCGGGCCACGCCGCGCCCTACACCACATCGCAAGAGGAAGCTCGACGGCAGTCCCATACTGCGCGTCGATACCTCCCCTTCAGGGAACTCAGACCCTCATCACCCATCCGGCCACTCAGCGCCTCTCACCCGGGCCGAATCGGCCGTCCAACCGACGCTCCATCGCACCAAGTGCGACCGGATAAGCTAGCAAGAACTCCTCCGTCGACGAGTTCTCCCATTCAGCGCTCGCCACCAGCTCCTCGTTCCGTACCAGGAAGAGGAGCCCCTCCAGTCCATCTCAGCTACTCCATCACCTAGGCTGCCTTAACCGCAGCCTAGACCAGCTAGTTACCCGCTGTTCATAAGCCATCCTTATTCCCGGCATTCCACTCCATCCTGAACGCCTTGAGGGAAAACATCCTATACCCTCCATTCCTTCACCCTTCCATCAGGAGCAGTCTCGTCTCCTCCACCCGGGGGCAGCCGCTTACAACAGCTACCGTAGAATCCCCCAGACTATTGTGAAATGTTAATAATGTTAACCAGCGTAAATAAATAATATTTATATTGTCTTTAAAAATTCATTGTTACTTATTTATATGGTTTGTATATATTCTTTCAACATATTATAATAAATCGTTATTACTCCACATTGTTTTTCTTTTTCAATTTATGTATTAAAAAAATTTTGTTTTCTTATTTTCATTATTTAAAAGTACTATTTAGTTTAAAAGCTACATTCAAATTTGTCGCTGTGTTAATTAGTTCATCGGCACTAACTTCAGATGGCGCTGAAATCAGTGTAAAAAAAGTTGACTCGTTGAGCTTATGGGAGTTTGCACTCCCTGGAGTGGAATTCAAATCCGATCCGTATCCGATCCGTATCCGATCCGTATCCGATCCGTATCCGATCCGTATGCGATCCGTATGCGATTCGTATGCGATTCGTATGCGATCCGTATCCGATCCGTATGCGATCCGTATGCGATCCGTATGCGATCCGTATCCGATCCGTATCCGATCCGTATCCGATCCGTATCCGATCCGTATCCAATCCGTATCCATTCATTTTTGTGATGTCTGTTGTGTCTCATTTCTCGGTCCGTGTAATCTTCTATTGGTAGGCATATTTAAAATATAAAAAAGGAATTTTTTAATTATTATTTTCGTGTTTTTGAAACTAAAGTGCTATTTTAATTGTAATTAAAAAAAAATTAGTAACATTACAGTGTGTAATATGGTATGAAATTAATAATAAATTAAGTTAATAAAATTAATAGTTACATATTCAGTTCTAATTTTGAGATACCTAAGTATTAATTTGAAACAACGCAAAGTATGTCAAAGGTTATATATATATATAATGCCTGAGTGAGAATGAGTGTGTGCCTGTGAGTGAGTGCGATATGAGACGCAGTATTAGAGAAAAATAATTAATGAAATCTAGAATAAAAGAGTGAGTGTCGGTACGAGTATAAGTCAGACAGTGTGAGTCATGAGTGTAATTGTAGATATGGCAATGACGCCATCCCAAATTTTATCAAGAAATTTGGGTTCATTTCTTTTGTGTTCAGAGTTCGTTGGGAAAAGTTTTCATTGTATTTTTTTTATATTTGAAAATTGGACAGTTTTGTTTATTGTAAATTTCGAGTCGTAGGTTGTGACCAGTACGGGAGTGGAGGAGCAAGATGGAGCTCTGACGAGGGATGACCATTAGCCCTGACGAACATCCACGCCCTTAGCTCTGCACCCCGTTACTCGCTTGCTCCGACGTCAAATGCTGGCTGACCATCTTTATAAAGTCTTGGGCAACATCTCCACAAAGAAAAGGGTCGGCATCCAAATCTCGGGACATCCACATCGTTGAGCTGCTATTCCAGAGGGCAGCCACCGTACTGTTTAGCACGAAATCTCGGATCCGAGGAGAGTCCTCACCAGGGGTAACATTTAGCCCGGGGAGGCGAGAACCTGTAGGGGCTCGCAGCCGACAGTTGGGCCTGATATGGCAACCGTTACTTCGCTAGTCCGCCAGGAGAGTTGCGGAGAAGTCAGGGGGCTGTGCCGAAGTCTCAAAACGGGCCCGAGTTCTGGACCTATCGTCGAAATTTCCCGCTTTGCGGGAATTACCGAGAGACGCCGAAAGCGCCCGATAAGTCAGCAACGTTCGGGTCAGAAGAGCGGATCCGAAGTTCGGCTGAGTGAGGGCGAGAGAGCTTGCGATGCAGCGGTGGGGCAGAGCAGCGAGGCGAAAAGGTTTTTAGCAATTGGCAATTCGAGAGAGTTGGAGAGTGCCTATTGCGGAGAACGATCGAAGGAGAATTTTGTGCACAGGCGACATCGAGACCGCAGAAGAGGCCAGCGAGAACATCACCACCCGAGCTCCAGCTCCCGCTTCCGTGACGTCACCAACAGGGGCCACGAGACCTAGAACCGGTAACAGGGATAAATTTGCGGATGGCGACGGCGGTAGGACGATTATGTATTGGGTTTGTTCGTCTCGAGGACAATTTTGTACTGGGTTTATTCGGTGCGAGGATGGTTTTGTATTGGGTTGTTTGTCGATTTGGAGCTCGTAATCCCCGTCGTACGGGTCGAGAGTTTCCGGGCTTCGGGATAAGCCGCCATAGTTTGAAGAATTCGCGTGGGGTAGGCTTTTGGGAAACCTATCGGAAACTGGGCTGTATACCCTGCGCCCACGAGATTTAGTTTGTGAGTAATCCAGAGTGCGTTTGTCAAGTCGGTTGCCGCGCGTCCGTAGTCCGGGAGACAAATTCTGTTCGTCACCTCGCGTTCGAGAACTTGTTACCGGCAGAAAACTTTATCGTAGAATTAATCGTTACGAAAATATAGGTGGGCGGAAAGACGCCTCTTTATCTTGTATCGCATTGTTTGCTTTGAGTTCCCGCTGCCGGTCGCACCCGGTGAGCGAGAAAAGAAATATTGTGTTTGCCGTGAAAGAGAAGGTGAGAAATACTTTCTTAATTGTTTTGCTTTGAATAAAGATTGTTAATTTGATAGTTAATCAGGATTTTTTCATTTGGGACGGGAAGTTATCGAGATTCCTTGCCTAGAATCTTCCGTGGTCAGTTCCGATACGTTAATAAAAGATTCCGCTTCATGGCCGATGGGTAATCGGGACGAAACCGTATAAATTCGGGCCCCTTCCTCGAGATTTTCCCGGTATTGAGACCGGGTGGTGATCCTGACCCTTGTTTGACGAAATTGTGTTTAGTCGGAAAAGGGTCCGAATTGATCATGATTAACCCCGAGATCTCGAAATTTCGACCCGAAACCCTGAGTGCCGTGGCGAAGTGTCGAGCAGAAAATATGCCTTGTCACACCATACACAGATAATATCGTAATGAGAACAGAAGATGAGACTTTATTACACGCAGAAACAGCTATAGGTATTAACGATATTTCACTTATTTATGGTGTAAAAAGGCCAAGTATTGTGTCAAAATTTTGTTATAATTATATCACCGGCACCGCGATTGATTCTATTCGCTGTATTTTTGAAGGCGTAGTAAAAAACTTTATGCATATTTGGTTTCACACAAATACATGGAATAAAGAGTACTCATTACGGGTTCCTCTATCTATAGTTGATAAACGCCTTCATACAATAACACCACCATCGTTTATTCAGAGACGTCCATGATCCGTAAATAAGCATTTAGCTATTGGAAAGCGCATGAATTTAAAGTATGGTTTTTCCATTATTCTCTACCAATATTGAGTGATATAATGGAAGAAGAATATTTCGAACACTATAAATTACTTGTGTTAGGTATATGTTTACTGTATAAAGAAAACATATTGCAAAAATATCTGATGCTTGCAAAACGGGTACTAAACGACTTCTTTCTTAGATACGGACAATTGTATGGAGAGGAGCGCACGACACCCAATCTTCATCTTGTATTAGATTTGATAGATAATGTCATGAATTTTGGATCCTTGTGGGCAACAGCCTGTTTTGGACATGAAGATTTAAATGGTCGAATTAAAGATTAGTTCATGGTAGTAATTCACCCCAGTTACAGATTTGTTCAGCGTTGAATACATTGATATTGTTCGAAATTCAAATTCAACTAAATTTAGCTGCGCTGGTGTCGAACAAATATATTTTTGTTCCGGATGTAGTCCTTGGTGGTGAACGCATAAACTTACCTTAACGCGTAGGCTATTTTGGGGAAAAGGGTGCGTAAATTATTAAAGTAAAGAAAAAGAAGTGTAAAACAAAATAAAACTTTATTCAAAAGGAAGCTATCCTATTTACAAAATTATGCGTTGTAACGCAATAAGCTAACAAAGCGTAAAAAAGATGAAATCGAAACAAATTAAGTTTTCGAAGCGCGACTGACAGACTTACTGAATTTTGGAACACGGCAACTATAACGACGACGTCGCGAAATTGGTCGACGAACGCAGAATACAACCCAGTGGCTTGGAATTTGACGGAAAATACTTGGAACGAAGCGATGAATTGAAGTAGATACACTGAATTAGATCCTTGCCAGGACGAATGGGAAACCGCTCGAATTCGTAGAAACGTATGGACCACAGCTCGAAATTGCAGGAACGAATCGAAAAAGGCTCGAAATAGAAGGAACGTGTTGAAAATGGCTTGTAATTGCAGAAACGTAATGAAATAGATCGAAGTGGTAGAAACGTATTAAACATAGACTGAAATTGTAGGAACGTATTGAACACCACTGCTAGAAATGAGAACCAAGAGAACTAAGAACGTTGCGAAATGGTTTAATTGGAACTATCAAAAAAGGGGAACAAACTCAGTAAGAGTGGCTCCGACTGAGGTCAAACCAAATGGTTGGACGTAAAAGAGTTGCTCTTTTTGTCCTGTTATAAGCAAGGTCAAACATGAAACATAGAATCGACGAAGTCGCTCCGGATTCTCCAATTGACACTATAACCTTTTGTTCATATAACGGGGCAGTTGGCCAGTCCGGGAGTTGCTCCCGGGCGAGAGCTCATCTGCTACTGACTTTCGCAACGCGAGTAGTCGCCTACCTCGAAATTTGAGTTGGGAGCGCGCGTGGTGGGGGGTTACGCATGGTGGGGACGTTTTCGGGAAGTCGCGCCCGGGAGGTGCTGGCCTCCTTCCTCGCGGCGTCGGCGTCTACTTTCGGACCTACGGCTGTTCGCTTGTTCGGTCGGTAACAGATATCATTGTCAAGAGTCAGAAGGGAGATTTTGGAACCGGGAAGACCAGCATCACGTATAATACAGTTGCATGATTATAAAATTGGAAGATTTAGAAGATCCAATTTATCAGAGTCAATGTGGATTATTAGAACATGTGATGAAATTGGAAGTATGTCGCCTTGTATACAAGCCCTATTTGAAAACCGAGACAGACAGGATCATATGTTCAGTAATTAAAAGATTACTGATAAAGAAATACTTATACACTAGCGAGAAATATAAGCGTGCAAGACATACGTCAAACTCATTGACAACGTACAAATCTAACATCAATATGGAATTTGGAAGCATATTTTTTTCTGAGATCCAGTCAGTGTCACTGTAAAGAGTTATGTGAATGTCCAGCACAACACTATGCAGTTGTTAAAAGCTACACCGTAGAGAAAGCATTTAATGTCCAGACGTATAATAAACACATTGAACACATCTTCAAAGTAACAATCCATCATCGACTAAAACTCGTAGATGTAAATAATATTAAATCACTATGCTATAGACTTCATATTGTTGATAAAAATATTACCTACTTTACACTACGAATTAATTTACTAGAATTTGAGTGATACAAAGATACTTACATGTTTCATATGTCTATTTGATTATGCATGAGTAAATTTAAAACGGTACCAATCATTTAATAATTAGTTATTATTATTTGCAGATAATGTCTCGAAATACGGAGAAACAAAAAATTTATCTGTACGAAAAATAAATAGGACCATTTCTAATCATTTGGAGCACTTAAGAAATCCTCGCGAAAAAAGACAGAAAAGGCAGGATGAAAATCAGCCCTGTGACACGAAGCTGATCGACGGTGTGCTTAATTTCCTACACAGCCTACAAATTTTAAGAGATGGACGAATGTCAGCCAGCGCTCGCATCGGAGATTAATCAAATTAAATTTGTAAACATTGAATTGTTAGAGAGGTTACAGAAATGAAATAAGATGACATTTGTGAAGACGAAATGGACATATATATAATAAAAACACGTTAAAAACTGAAAAACATCGGTGCCGCCGCAATCAGCCGATAGCTTTTAATGTTTACATAACATAATTATCTTAAGCTTCAGCCATGATGATCTTCCGTGACCACGTGACTACATGGACGAGTGACTGCTAGCGCATACAGGCGGATAGGAAATTAATAAATTGAGAGATGTAATAGAAAAGCATAGGACGTGTCACAGGGCTGATGAAAACTCAAGTAAAGGGGAAGAGAAAAAGAAGGATAACGAGATAGATTGAAAGGGTTAAAAAATAGGTTAAGAAGATTCGATACTATTTTGATAATTTATTATGCAGTGTTTTGAATTGAATTTTAAATTGTTGGCTTAAAAATAATGTAATGTAGTTTGAATGTTAATCATAAATTGCAAATGCATTATTGTTTAACAAATTTTATATTATAGTGTTCAAAGTATGTACATTTAAAATGTGTATTTGAAAATTTTTCAGCTACTTTTTAATTTTTAAACAAATTAAATACTATCAGATTATATCCAGTTATTGATCAGATTTTCAAACATGATTTATTCGGGTGCATTAATCAAATAAATTTGTCCGATAACATCCAGTCTGGTACTAAATTATATCCAGCTTTTTTTGCCAGATGTTATCCAAATGTTTTCACGCAACCATTTAACCAAGCGCTTCCCAGTTTTTATTCAAATATATTTGTCAGATGATTTGCAGACACATTTCAGACGTGTCAGAAATACATCTTCTGGATAACATCCAGTCTTTAACCAGAATATGTTAGACTTTGTCCAGGCTTTACCCAGACTTCACAAATCTAGGTGCTTCTCTGGAAATTGGCTGGCTCACGATTGTGATATCAAAATTTCATATAATTCCAGTATCCGAAAAATTATAAAATGCAATTGATAACCTATTTTGAAGCTTTAGGTTTTTATTTTATTTTATAACGTTTAAATGCAATTAAATAATTCTGTACATTATTGATCACCGTACTTTATTGATCATATAATATATACTTCATTAATTACAGATTTTTATTATTATATACAAATAAAATTGTAATTATATTTATCAAATTTGAATTGGGTAATGACTGACAAAGTGGAAAGAAGGAAAAAAGGAACAACTTCTGAGGAAGATATGGAACAAGTTCTAGCCCTAAATTCTATTAATAATTGTTTACTGAGAAAAGCTGCGAATATATGTAACGTTAATTATGGAATTGCTCGGGTTGCCCCAAAAAGATTTGGCGAAATCCTACGCCTCCTTGTCAAGGGCTAGATACTTCCAGGAGTATTATTCATTATTCCTCCGTCGCGAAGACTCTCGACCTCGATCTCCGACTCCGGGTACATCCTGCTCCAACAAGCGGAGCCCAATCTTAAGCCCTCCCGGACGATTTTCCCACGTTTAGCGACACGGGAAATGAGCCATCCTACTACTCACCGAGTAGCTCTGCGATTTCATCCGAGGAATCAAAAGTAATTGTATTTGACTAAATTAGTTATTAAATATTTGGTAATTATTGAATATAGTACGCCCCCCCCAACCTATGATTTTTTTTGAAATCGATGTATTTTTTGCGCTGATTACGAATCTGCAAGAATTGGAGCGCGGAACCTGGCCGTTCAAAATTTATTAGCCAAAAATGGGTCAAAATGGCACTTTTTCACAAATATCTTCTCTTATATAAAATATATCGAAATTCTGCCCAGGCTATCGTATTAAGCGCGAAAAATACACAGAAAACATGAAGTACTTTATTTGTAAGTGAAGTGGTTATCACCCTGTAGACGATATTATTGTCCTTGGGAGTGCGACTTTTTGCTCCTTCAGGATGCAACCCGCCATGATTCTAAAATTTTTTGTTACTGAAAATATTTAAAACGGATTATGTAAATACAATTATTTCTTCAATTAATTTGTTATGTTTACTACAAAAATGAATCTTTTTTTAAAAGACTAACGAATCTAACGTTTTTTATGTTGTTTTGATAGAAATTTAAATACATTTTTGGTAATACTTTACTTTTCGATCAAAAAGTAATGTTTTCAATTTTTTGCATGAAGAATTGTTGTGTATTGAATAAATATTCGTTATTGTATGGTATTCTGTCCCATGAGCATTGCGGAAGAGCCGAATGACAACAGATTCTGTCGTATGCCGGATCAATAACGGCAGTTGAATTGTTTTGTTTAACGGGCTTCAGCCACTACTGTGCCAGTGCTGGTTTACAATAACGGCCGGCGTTGTAAACCGCATCTGGCAAAGTCCTGGCGACGTATCGATTTACAACAAATTCTGTGGTTTGCCGATACAGAATAAGGGTCGAAATTTTTGTTTAACGGGCTTAGAATAAGGGTCGAATTTGTTGTTTCCCAGTACTGGTTCAATACAAACACGGTACTGGTGTACAAAAGTTGCCAACATTTATTTGTTATACATATGTGTTAAAGATTATTGCATTGCAACTAAGGATTGATGGCGCAGCGGCAGAAGGTCAAGCTAACACGTTGGAGGCTCAAGTTCAAATCCCAAATGGTGCAAAATTTCTTTCAATAAATAAATTCAAATGGTGTCTTAACTAAAAATTACTTAACTGTATGTTAATAGAATTTCACAAATTGAAGAAAAATTATTTTTTTTTAAATTCTAGTAAAACAAATGGTGTCTTAACTAAAAATTACTTAACTGTATGTTAATAGAATTTCACAAATTGAAGAAAAATTATTTTTTTATTTAAATTCTAGTAAAACAGTACTGAATTGGTTGTTAGCCAGTACTGAATCTGTACTGTCCCAGTCCCGGCAAACCACCGATTCTGTCGTATTTCAGCGTTCAATCGGTACAGAACCAGTTGTTAGCCAGTACTGAATCTGTACTGGTTAACAACTGGGCCATAGTACGTCCAACGTTATCATCCCATTACTGTGCCAGTACTGGCAGACAACAGAATCTGTACAGCTGCCAGCACAGGCAGTACGGCCGCCAGTACTGGGCCAGTGCTGGGCCGTCTTGTAATTTCCACATGTGGTCTTACAATTAGTTCTAAAATGAAGTTAACAGATTTCATTCTTCTAGCTAGTGATGATGCAAAATTGAATGAGCGCACTCCTAAGTTATTTGCAAAAAACCCCTATTTTAACCTATTTTTGGCCCATAACTATTGAAGGGTTAGGTTCCGCGCTCCAATTTTTGCGGATTCGTATTCAGCGCAAAAAAGTACACAGGAAACATGTTTTACATCATTTAGTAGTGCGGGGATTTTCTGCCTATAGATGATTATATAGTCATTCGCAGTGCGTCGGGGTTGATTTGGGAGTGCACATTTTCTCCTATAACTTGCAAAATATCAACTTTAGAAATATGCTCCAAAGGACCAAAATTACTTCCAATGATGTCCTCGACCTGTGTTGTTAGTTTCGTTAGATTTTAATAAAATAAAAATCGTTGGTCATAATCCTTAAAAATTGAAAAAAATGGGTAAATATATTTTTTTAAAATCTAACAAAACTAATGATACAGGTCAAGGATATCGTTAGAAGTACTTTTCGTCCTTTGGAGCATATCTCTAAAATTGATATTTTGCGAGATATGGTCAAAAATTTGCACTCGCAACTCAACCCCGACGCACTCCAAAGGACTATTAAAATCGTCTGCAAGGTGAAAAACCCCCGACTTCTAAATTTTATTATGCATGTTCTCTGTGTATTATTGCGCGCTGAATACGATAGCCTGGGCAGAATTTCGATATATTTAATATAAGAAAAGATATTTAGCGTTAAAACAGGTAAGTTCATTGAAAATAAACAAAATTTGAATTTCAAGGGAATGATATCAAATTCTCACAGTAGAGGGAGAAGATGAGCATAATTTCATCTTTCCAACTACTGAGATGATATATAGGTAGCATATTACAACACATTCTCTTGAAATGAATTCATAGCGTATAAGGCATTGGTTACACTAGCCTTACTGATGAGTTTCAGTGTAACCAAGAAACGAAACGCTATCTAATATTTACTTCTTATATACGTTATTATTGATTTGTATTTTAATTGTTTATAATTATTATTTTAGTGTAGAGGCAATAAATGAAATTGCACACACTTAACATTCCATTTAGCATTCCATCTTGCATTCGACACCTGACCAAAAAATTTCGGACGTTGAGAGTAATAAGTTATAAATAAGAAAAGATATTTGTGAAAAAGTGCCACTTTGACATATTTTTGGCCAATAACTTTTGAGCGGATAATCAGCGCAAAAAAATGCATCGATTTCAAAAAAAAATCAAAGGTTGGGGGGGGTTCTATATCCACACTGAGAGAAATATTATGGAAAACTTCCAATAATCTCTAGTAAACGATCCATATAGAGCAGATTTTATTTTTTTTTCCAAATTTTTAATGATTTTTTAACATAGTTATGATAGAAAACAATTTAAAATTGAGTAATTTGTTCAATACGGGAAAAGTTGAAATAGTTTTCTAAAACAATACATACGATTTCTAAAGTTATCCTTTTGTTCTTAAACATTTTTTACTATAGTCGCAAGAAAAAACAGTTAATTGTTTGAAAGCTAAAAAGTGTCGTGTATTTGTTAGAAGCATTCTTTTCGGTCGAAAGAAAAATTATTATAGTTAGTTCACTTTTTCAACTCGCGGCGCAGCCAATGTTTTGATAAAAAATTAACTGTGTATTGTTACAGTCAATCGTTTTTAAAGTAAGAGACACATCAATAAAAAAGAACATAAGCAATAAAGCATTTGTTAATTCTGAATTATCTTCAATTATTTCCATTAGTATCATATTTATAAAAAGGTAAAGATATTATAAACTTATTATAATTCGTTAAATATTCATTTCTCTCTATTTTTCGTTTATAACTTTACGGTTTTAATTATCTCAAATTATTTTATTTAAATTGACGTAGTTCGTCTTGGTATAGGGGGGTTGGGGAGGAGGCTGAGCTCCTCGAGGAGGCGAGGCGGGCCGACCGTGTCGTTGCCTGGCTAGGGGGCTGATGAGTTATTTTAAAAATTGGCCCTGAGAAGGGCCGGTTGTTTAGCCTTAAGAAAAACTGGCGGACGGGGGGAATATAGCCCTTAAAAGGACTGGGGGGTGATGGGTGTCCAGGGGCGAATGCCCAGGCGTTGGCGGGAAAAGGGGTGAGACGGCCCGGAGGTGGGCTTGCTCACCCGGTGAT
>JABFPN010004683.1:0-14609 GCA_022817305.1 Leptoteleia sp. ZL-2020 | reverse complement strand
AGTACGGCCAACGTTATCATCCCAGTACTGTGCCAGTACTGGCAGACAACAGAATCTGTACAGCTGCCAGTACAGGCAGTACGGCCGCCAGTACTGGGCCAGTGCTGGGCCGTATTGTAATTTCCACATGGGTTGTTTACGTTAATTTTTTTTACAAAAATTAATTTCAAATAATTCACAATATGACAGTATTTAAATGATTTTTATATAAATTTGAATTTTTATATATTTCATTTATGCGTATACATTATATTATAATTTATTATTATATTAAATATTATGTATACTTAATATATCTAAGTAAATATAACTATAATATATATTAAAATAAAATAAATTAGATATTATTTTTTATAGTATTATATTATTTTCCAGAATTTAAATTGGCACGCATTCGAAAATTTTCATACGGGCCTAAAATGCGCGCGCATATTATCAGTGTGTGTAATTTTGACAGCGCTCTATTAAGCCAGTATTTCTCCAAGTAAAGTTTTGCCAAGTCGGATTCGAATGCATCAGTATCACGAGGTAAAAATACATGCGAATATTATTGTGAATATAATAATAAAGTTCGGTAACTAATGAATGTTCGAAAAAAGAATGGCTACGCCACCCCGCCATAAATTTTTTAAAATCTAACTAAACTTACCACCCGGGCCCCAGGGCCGTGATAACACTTGTCCCCGAAAACGACACTTTATTGGAAAAAGTGTCCTCAAAACCCTTGTGGAAATTTATTGTCTGCAAAAGTCCGCAAATGTCTGAAAAAGTTTCTCTAAACAGTCTACAAATGTCTGGAAAAATGTCTGCAAAAGTCAGCAGTCTCAATTTTGATATCTTCTCAGACAGTTGCAGACTTTTTCAGACACCGCAAGAATTTTCTAAATAACTGAAAAATGTTCGCATATATTTAGAAAATTCTTGCGGTGTCTGAAAAAGACGAAAAATATTTTATAAATATTTGTTGCTATTAGGGTGTATTTCTAAAGCAATATAAAATTATTGCTTCTCTTGTTTGAAAAAATTGAACATAAATATTAAGTACACAAATAATTGGTCAAACAGTCATAAGGATGAATATTTTTTATTGAAAAGAAAATACATTTGTAATAAATATTTGTTAAGTCGGTGAAAAAAAAAAACATGTTTCAGCATATATGCTGATAAACATTCACATTCAGTAGTACCTAAGATAAAAGTGTAAAACTAGAAAAAAAAGAAATTACATCGTATGGTCGTTATTTACAACTAAAAAAACTTTGGTAGAATGTGCACTTCTCTCGAATATACAATAAGTGGGTGCCATCTTTGACTCCTTTTTACCCTCCATTACAATTATTAATATGATGAATTTTACAATTATATCATTTTTAAGTACAATTAAGAGTATAAGAAGTAAGCATGCTCGTACATGTACTTATGTAGAGATAAAAGAAAAGTAATCGAAGTTAATTATCAAGATTAACTAATCTACATTTAATTAATATACAAACTTATTTTCATGAACAGTAACAAATTTGGATTTATTTGAAAACTGTTCATCATTGTGTGGCATATAATACAACATAAATTGAAAAGTTGAACTAAACTAATTCAGGTTCGAATAGGTTCATGGAGCTGGAGCGTAAAACAAATTTACAATACAAATGGTAGAAGCAAACTTTGTTGAAATAATTCTGGGTTTTTGTTAAACCTTTGCAAAATTTCAATAAAAACTTTTCCTTACAACGATTAATTCTATTTTCATTATGAAGCATTTTCAAACGTTAAAATTTTTTTTTTATTTACCCTCTTTATTTTATTTTAAATAATGCATTTTAGTCTTCAGCTCCATGGACGATTCTGGGACAATTATTATCGTATTATCTTTTGTACAACAAAGCATTCGTCCAACTACGTTGTTGAATAAGAAGAAGAAAAAAAAACCTCGCGGTAGAAAGTCGCTATTGGTTTCCAATTTTGATCGCGTGCGAGACGAAAAATGATAAAAAAAAAACTGCGCCAAGGAAATAACAAGTTTCTACCGCGCTGTACAAAATCATACACCATTCAATCGTACGATCATTCCAGTATTTCAGATTTTGATTGTCAGGAAAAGAAAGTTCGCCTGGATTGTGTTTTCGCTACTTCTACGATTCTTCGTTGTGGTCGTGGACAATAAATAAATCGTAGTGGAAGAATGATACTCTTTTATAAAATGTGCCTACTTTCGTTTCATATTCAATCTGAAACGTATTGATTATTATTATTATTATTATTATTATTATTATTATTATCATTATCATTGTCATAATTATTATTATTATTATAATTATTATTATTTTACATTTTATGCGTTCAATGTTAATTTTCATTATTAATTTTTTTGTTATCGTTATCATTGTTATTTCCCAAGTAGAAATCTAGCGTGAAACTACATGTGGCCCCAATTCGTTTTCCATGCGTTTAAATCAGGAACCGATTTGGTATCCAAATAGGGCGCCGTATCAGTTCGTAACGCTCGGTGTGTATAAGGGCCCAATGAGGAATCAAATCGGGGCCCAAAAGGGACCTTATTTTTTATCCACACGGATGCGGAAAGATTAATAAAAATTACTGACATTGATGGTAAACTGAGAATTTTTTTTTATATTTTAACAATTGGTATTCACAGAACGTGTCTATTTTTATTCGCCTAACAAATTTTGCTTAGAAAAATTCGCCGTCGATGAGAATGGAACACCGCACCTATTAAAAAGTGTCCTAACATCTTGACCGTTGAGCTACCGCGACGCTCGTAAAATTGAACTAATTAGAGTCCATTTCAATCATAAATGGCTTTAACTCTGTTATCCTGATTCGGTCCTGAAATGGTTTCCACATTTATACCATTATGGCTAAATTTAGAATATCTTATAAGGCTCTGCTAGTAACCATTTTTTGTACTAATCAAAAATGGAAACCTGTTGAGTGCCTGACCGTTGCCGAGCGTAACGTTCTGTACCGGTGCCCAATTAGCTAACCTTGCTTGGGCCAGCTTTGGACGCCATATTACGCGTTCATATGCAGTATACCTGGTTAGTCCCTTATAGGACTCAAATTAGGAATCCGTTGTTCAGGTATTCCACGTCTCAGCCACATGGGGACCCTATATATGATAGGGCATGCCCGATTTCACTTCTACTAGGGTTTCATAGTAAAAAAATTTTTTATTTTTTAACAAAATTTTTGCACTTCAGTTTCAAATTAGAATTCACACGAGATTCATAATTATTTCAACGTAAGCAAAATATTGCACATTTTATTTAAAAAAATTAACATTTAATGACTAGTAATGTGAAGTTATGATATACACGTCTGATCATAATTCAAGTACAAAACAATGTTTTGTCATAAGCGTGGCTTCGCTTACAATAAATGCAAGATGGTGTCTGACGGAAATCTGCTTTTGTTCAGACCCGCGGTGAGAATAAAATTGAATGAACAGTTGTTGCGTTTCTTACAAATTTGTTGACCTAAGATTAACATAAAAAAAACGACTAATTACAGTGAATCTTGCGCGAAACTTTCAGCAATATACTGTAAGACTTGTTGATTATTTCATCTGTCTCCTTTATTGTAAGAAATTATGAAAAGAACTTTGATACAATGAAGACAGTAGTATTGTAAAATATGTATATATAGTAAATTGAGGATGGTCTTTGATGTCTTCTCAGAATTACTAGATGGTACAGAAGAATTTGCAATATTACTTTTTTGATCTAAGAATATAATATAATAATAATATAAAAGAAATTATTATATTATATATAATATAATAATTTATAATATAATAATATAAATTTAATTGTATATAATATAATTATGTATAATATAGTAATATAAAAGAGATTATTATATTATACTATAAGTAAAAAATTAATTTGATATTTGATATACTGACAACAATATTTATGGAATGATTTATTCTGAAATAAACTAATTTTTGGAATTCTTCAATAATCAATTCAGATTTATTATACAAATACTTATGTATGCATGTAATCTTATAAATCTGTACGAAAATACATGTGCATACTTTTTTAAAGCTTATTTATTTTTGACAACAAACAAAAAGGTCTTCTCAGATCTTACAATACTTGCATACGTGACTCTTACTTTTTGCATCACCATGGATGGAAGTAAGCATACTTATTGAAGTTTCCACAAGTCACTTTATTATATGATAATATTTGTTTGATAACTTTTGGTATGAACTTTTATTATCGAAACTTTTCAAGTAGCTAAGAAACGCAACAAATTTCTTTAATTCCCATTGCCTCTTGTACCATCGGTCATGGTATTACTCTAATAAATTTACAAACAATATTGAAACGTTGATTCATTCTTTACATATATATTCAAGTGTTTTACAAGTACTTTCGATATATAAACATTTAATTAAACTTCGTTATATACTTTTATAATTATTCTTATGATTGTCAATTAACATTGTTACAATATATATTTTACATATATATATATATATAGTATTATTAATAACTATGACATTCTCTTCAATATTGTTCAATTGGCTTTCGGTTTATCTCACTTAATCCGAAATAAAATATTGATTAACGCATTTCATTGCTAGAATGTCGCATAATGTACATAAACTGCTTGTTTGTAATCCCGCTCTCTTTGTCGTATGAATTTCACCCGTTGAAAAATTTAATTTCGCGTTTATTATATTTATTGTTCATCTCGTAAATAAATATTCCCGATACCGGTTTTTGATCTGCCCTTTTGTATTTTATTCCAGAATGAATTTTCCACTTGCGATGTTTGTCACGCAATTTTTCTTTGCAAAAAAATTGTTTTTATTTTTTTTTTTTTTTTATTCGCAATACCTTTTATTGGGGCATGCGATAAAGCCAACATCACGTTTTGGTTCTCGAATTTTTGCGATCTAGATTTCGTTAAAAAGCAATCGTCTTTTTTCAACCCCGGCTAACTCGTCTTGCATACACCGGGAAGTAGAACCAGAACTATTTAAATTATCGTTTAATCTTGTCAAAAGGAGTGCATCAGGGTTCGCCATCTAAACAGGTTGAACCCCTTATTTTTATTCACAAGACATTACACGAAACATCGCAACATCTCTCTCTCTCTCTCTCCTCGAAATGCTTTTATTTTCGCGACGCAAAAAAAGCCGTATCAAAAATGTATAACGCTCTCGGAAGAATGTTGGATTCATTTTTGCTTTAAATTTTAAAAACGCAAAGCCCGCAAATTTAATTTAAAACAAGAACTTTAATGTACTGGGTAATTGTATTAATCTGCAAAAATAAAGGTATGGTAATTATACAAATTGCTGGTAATTAATGTAAATAATTGATTAAATTATTTAAATTAATTCATTTAAATCTGCAAATTTATACAGCAATTATGTACAATTACTTTATTATTATTGCAATTTGAGATTTAATTTTAGTTGCACTCTCAATGGATTTTCCAGAATATTTCATTCTTTAAGAAGTCAACCTAAAAGTAATTGCCTAAAAAATGTCGAGTGATATTTATGATTCTTTTGCCGACACATTTAAGCATATTCTGCAAGATGTAAGAAATGTTTTCTACATAAATTAAACTTTTACGGGATCCTAATAGCAAAGAATATTTTTGGTACATTCTGAAAATATCCTGAATATACCAAGGAAATATTCTAATGCCTGGGTCCAGAAATATTTTTGTTGTATTCTTAGGTGATTCATGACTTTTTAACATTCAAGAAATGTACCATAAATATTTCTGGAGTCGGACATAGGAATATTTCTTGCTATTAGGGTATTTATAATTACGTTCCCAGAATTTACAGTAAAATTTATCACCCCAACACTCTTCCACGTGTAAATGTTACAAATTAACGCGCACTTTAAGAAGTATATCTTACAAAAGTCGTCATTCAATTTACAATAAATATTCGGTATATATAATTAAATAAAAATTGAGCTTCTTTTTGTTAAAAAATTTTCTTCGCATTTGTTCCTTTCCATTTGTCCGCCGTAAAAAAATTGTAAGAGCGCTCGGTGTAAACTTACAATAAAACATTGTAAAGCCGCAAGTTTATTTGTGCTCGGGTTTTACGATTGTGGATAATTGTGCGCGGGATAAAAGTGGTAGCGGGGTGGGGGGGGGTGGGGGGAATATACGTTGAATATTGCAATCTCGCTTATCCGATTGAGCGATCCATTTTTCCCGGCATAACGATACGGAATCCTCCTATTCGAAGGATGATCCCCACATACGGCCGAAGAATCTCGCCGCGGATAAACGACAGTCAGACTTTACGACCCGGATTTCGAGCCGGCCGATCTAGATCGGAACGCAATCCGATTTTTCAGCGGGATCCCCGCGATGCACGTCCCGCATTCCCCGGGATAATAGCCGACAGGCGAGGATGGCCGGCGTGATCCCGTGAGCCGACTATTTAAATAATCGTTTAATCCGCCGGCAAAAAGCGATGCCCGCGCGAGCAACGGGGTTGCGCCGTGGCCGCCTGAAATGTTGCGCCGCGGTGCACGCCGTGTGATAAATATTGCGCGGCAGTTATCGTAAACGAATGCTTTCAACTGTCCTACTTGTTCCCCCTGACTGACAACATTTCACTTCTTTGGATTGCCATCAAAAGTATGCTTTTCGTTTATGCAAAGTAATGCGAAGATTGTTGCCGACTCAAATTTGATTTACATGATTCGGTGCACTGAGAAAAGACAATATTATAACCTTGGTACGCGGAAAAAAGGAGTATTCGCTTTGGTAGATAAATGAGTTTATCTAGCAATTTTTAATTAATTTAGTAAGAATTTATGTTGTTTGCAGAAGGACATACATATTAAATCAAATAATGTTAAATATTTAAACGTTACATAAACTGTATGGCTGATTTAATTATACATTTACCTTATAGTGACTGAACATAACCTTAATATATCAACGAAAACTACTTGGATTTCACTGCGTTGACTCATTTAAATTTATTTGACTAGGATAATTATAATTTATACTCATGTAAATAATAGCCAATAGATATATCTAATTTAAATAGAAATTTAGTAGTGTACTTCATATTTTATTTTTGTGTAGGAATAATTTGCTGAAAAGTCCCAATTTTAGCAGTTTTTCAGTGTTTTTCAACATTTTTCAGCATTTTTCAGTATTCTTTTCTACAAGGGAAGTGTAAATGTTTTAAGTGTTAACAATAATACGATATTATGGCAGTTTTAACGTCCGACTTTTTTCCAAATGTCAGAAATAGCAGATGGAGAGCTGTATATATATTGTAATCAAATTAGATTATCAATTTTATATTACTATTTGTATGAATTTAAATACAGTATATGTAATAAGAACAAGTAAAAATAAAATAAAATTAAAATAACCAATGCGCTACATAATTTTACGTTAGGATATTATGATTTTACTTTAATTTATTTATTCGCACACATGGTAATAATCTAATTTTATTATAATATATATACAGCTGTCCACCTGCCGTTTCTGACACTTGGCAAAAAATCGTACGTTACAAATGCCATAATTATTTAGTAATATAAACGTTAAAACGTTTCAGCTTTCAGAAATAAGAAACGGTGATATTTGTTGTTAAAGTTTATTTATTATGAAAGAAATCCTTGTGTCTCTGCTTTTAATGACTCTTAAATATTTATTAAAAATTTAAAGCAGCAGCGAATACCTTTCATCAATACGAAATAATCCTCACTTAAATTCACAATGCGTTTTAAATTATGGAACTCGTCAATTAATTATTCTATTTAAATTTTGTACCGTTTAAGATATCAATGAATTATTCTAGTTCTAAAATGATTTCTATCTTTAAAAAGTTAATCTGTAATTAAATTATATTCTTTTGCATTGTTTATTTATACCACAAAATTTTTTTCTTGCCGTTAAACTATTCATGGACAATTGTTGATGTAAATGTTACACTGAAGAAAATAGCCCGAATAATATTGCTGTTTTTAACTCGGTTCCAGACACGTGTCAGTTTTTCAATCAAATTTCTGTTCTTTAAAAGGGGAACTTATTGTTTTAAGTACAAACAAAATACTTAAAACTAGTTCTTGATTTGAAAAGCAGTTATATTTATTCAAAGATTGACATGTATCAAAAACAAAGTTAAAAACAGTAATATTATCTGTCATATTTTCCCAGTGCACTAAAACAAATCCACAATTTTATTTGACACGTTCAATAATTTAGACGCAAGTGATGCCTTTGACCACTTTACGTTCTGATATACAAATATTATAAATGTATTGAAGAAAATTTTCAATAGAAGTAGTTGAAGATATTTTAAATTTATAATAATAAAATTATGAATTCATAAATTGTCAATTAAAATAGACACAGTTTAATTCAATTAAATTGCTTAGTTAACTAAATATTCAGTCAGCCTGCGTAGATAAATATAAAATTCAATCATTTCATCTAATTAAATAAACATTTCGTCAATGTAATGAATAAAGTAGAGTTTTAGTTACCTATTCATTTATTCTCAGTGCACGCTGCAACTTTTAATATTTAGTATTCCTGAAAAGAATGCTAGACGACGACCCAAAGGAAAAATGGTCGAAGAAAAAAAAAAAAAAGAATTGGACCGTTGCAAAAGTAAACGGGAAAAATAGGACTGGAAAAAGAAACGTTTTTAAAATGACAAATCAAAGCGAACAATGTTTGCAAAAATCTAGGAAGGCCATGTAAATGCAAAAGCAAATAGTTTACACGTTGAAGGTCACAAAAATGGAATTAAATAGAGAAACAAATATCGTTTTGTATTTTAAGAACATTTCATTCCGCGGGGAAAAAGTAGTTTGGATAATGTCTGAAAATAATCTGGAAAAAATGTCTGGATGTTATCTGGAAATGATCTGGAGAACAGCTGGAAATAAACTGGCCCAGGAGAGTTTGCCAAAATATATCCAGACCAACTGTAATCTCGAAAACAATTGCACAATATTTGTCTAAAACATAGATACTTTGACCAGATATACTATCTAGATATTCTCCAGCTATTACAAAATTATTCTCGAGATTACAGTCCGTCCAGATATATTCCGGGAAACGCTCCTGGGCCAGCTTATTTCCAAACGTTGTCCAAATCATCTCCAGACAACATCCAGACATTTCTTCGAGATTATTTCAAGACAATATCCGAACGATTGTTTTGCCCTGGGGTATTGTTCGGCCCCACGCGGGGAACTGGATTTGAACAGTCACGATATTTGACGGGGAATAAGTCGCGGGAGCGGAGGATTAGACGATGGTCGGGGGCTGGAGAACGGCGGGGGCCCGCCTGACCTCGAGGGCTTCCGGGCTCATGGTGCGCTGCTTGGCGACCTGGTCGTAATTGTACATGACCGCGAGGCCGCCCTCGGCGCTGACCTTGCGGGCGATACTGTTCTTGGCGCTCTGGATGGTGGTCGGCTGGGCCGCCGACTTTTGCCTCTCGACGGCGTTGGCGGCGCTGTTGTAGAAGGCGTCGGCGGCGATGCTGCCCTCTTCCTCCTCGCGACGGTATCGCCGGTGCTTGGCCCGCATCAACGAGTACATGCCCGCGGACACGAGCACGATGAGGACCAGCAGGGCAACCGCCGCGGCCGCCGCTATCAGCCGCATCTCCGTCGGGTCCCGCACGACCAGCTTCAAATTCTTCGAGTCCTTGCCCTTCTCGCTCTCCACCACCAGCGTGTAGACCCGCGCGTCCGCCTTCTGGATGTTCTTGATCTCGAGCTTGGCCCAGTAGCAATTTGTCATTACCTTGTTCTTCACGATCGGCTCCAACGCCAGGGCCTCGTACTTCTGGTGGAGGCTCTCCCCTGGGCACAGACAATAAGCATAGTCAATCAACAAAAGGAACAAAGATCGCTGTTAGAATAGCCGATGCTCTTATTTCGTTTCGACTTGGCGGAATTGATCGCCGTTAATAAGATTTGCCTCTTGTAGATGGGCCGCGAAGGATTCGCGAAGGATTCGCGAAGGATTCGCGAAGGATTCGCGAATAATTCGAGGGGAATCGGCTTCTTCTTTCCTTCTCGGGGGGATTTGGAAAAATTGGATGCCTCCGCGGAGGCTTTCACTGGATATTGGGACATTTTCGGATATACCGAAGTGGTGTTTTGTTAGAGAAAGTAGATTCGATTTGTTTTCAGTCGGTTATTTGATTGTAGGGGGTTTGCGTTATTTGGGAAGAAGGAGGATCATTTGAAATGATCGAATTAACTTTTTGGGTGCAGGTGATCTGATGGATTTAGAATAGATTTATTGGGAATTGATTTCACGGAGGAAAATAAGTTTGTTGTATTAGCTTGAATAATTGTGTTATTATTTTGCTGATACGTAAATAGTAGCACATGTTACATTAACATGAATTTCATGCTGGTCTCACTTAATTCATTGAATAAGGTTAATAAGGGTGGCATCATGTTATTTCGTATACTTCTTTAACATCAAATTTTCATCTTAAGCAAACACCACGTTTGTATTCTCTAAACTCTAATTGTAAGTAACATAAAAATTTTAGATATCCAACCAATAAATATGTTGGCATAATAGTCACATAAAATTACATAAGATATCATCAATTAATGATAATTTTACATGATATTTCCCTACGTTTTTAATTGTTAATTAAGTACCAAATTTCAGATTGCTTGTTTCATTATTCAATAGCTATAATTAAATATAACCCTTTTTGTTTAAAAAATTAATAAACAAAATTGCAGTATATTTTATACTAAGAAATAAAGAGAAAACTGAGAGGGAACATCAATGAGTGTCATTAAATATTATTTAAAGAATGCGCTTCTGTAACGGTTGCGGTTTAAATAATAGATTAGGATTAAATTTTAATGTCACTCTCGGCAATTCAATTGTCAGATGAAAAGTATAATTGTGTTGTTCTTTCAGTAAATTTTTTTTATATTTAATTTAAAAAATTAATAAGAATATTTTATTAAACTACATGATATTGGGATTTTATCGTTAAATAAAATATTTCCATAAATTAATATAAAAATCATTCTATTTAATAATTTAATTGCGAGCAATATTTCTAGCTCACGATCTGACTGTTCTCTGAATAGTTCCACTTCCTACATTTCACACTTACTAAAACTGTATTTTCAGTTGTTATAATTAATCTCGTTAATACTACACAAGTTCAGTTGTCCTGACCATGTAAATTTCTCTCGATGTAGGCTTACATTTCCTACTTAATATTATAATATCATACAATTCATCCGTTTAAGTGTTGTCTTAATAACAATGTCGTGTCTCAATAACTACACTTTTACATCGGATTTTTAAAAGTGTAATTTCTACCTTTTGAATTATATATATATACATTAATTTCTTCACAATCACTTCTTTTATGCACGAAAGGAGAAAGTCTAATGGAATCGTATTAAAAAATAACGCAACAAGCTATAAAATTAAATAAAACAGATGATTTGAAATTAAAAAGAAACATTGCACGGCTTTACGAAATACAATTTGATATTCGTTTTATCTTGCAGTAACTTTAAAAATAGATATCATAAAGAAATAAGTATTTTACGGCGAACGAAACGGTGACTGAAGCGATATCCCTTCTAACCAATTTCTGTCCCCTTTTTATCTAACATAAGTAAGAAAAAGCTGCGGAAAAGTGAGCGCAACAATAACAACATTTTTCTTAAAACAATCGTCCAGATGACCTTTCCAAGAGTGTACTTACACAGCTTTCTAATTACTTTCAAACGCAAAGTTCCCTGCTAAACTTTGCCTCAGAATGATTGTTTCGTTTAATAGCGACGTGCTCTATTTGAACTTCATACGCAACGACACTTCGCCGCTGTGTAATTCAATAAAGCGGATAAGGAGTTATAGAAGCCCGCTCGAACGTGATCTTTTAAATTTAAGTAAGAGAAGAAAATAATCAGGTTTTTTTTCATGGTCGCAATTTACATGCAATTGAGGTACTCATTGTTTTAAAACTTAATCACTTTCCATATGATTGTTTTAACAATCAATTAACTGCGACGCGGGCCAATTTTCCAATAAATTAGTCAGAATAGTGGGGTAAAAGTTTAATTCAGCATAATGAGTACAATAGTTCTCGTTATACTTAAAACATAATCACCAATGAATTAAGCTTTTGAGCCAATAATGAAGCATATTAGGAAGGTGAAGGTTATTATCATCATCATCATCATCATCATCATTATTATTATTATTATTATTATTATTATTATTATTATTATTATTATTATTATTTTCTCTTTAATAATTGATAATTCTAATATAGAATGACTGTATTTTGCAAATATAGGATATTTGCAAAATCCACCTTTTAAGTTGAAATCCACCGACAAACTTATCAAGTTTCAATGAAAAACTTATTGATTAACGTGGGACTCAATTAAATTTGATATACACAAAGGAAAATAACGGAGACAAACAAGTATTTATCTACCCGTAGAGAGCACTATCATTTATAATCATTCGACAAAAAGTTTACGTTAATGAATTTTAAAATTAACTAATAATTTATTAAAAAATGTTGGTTATGGTTGAATATGATTGGGGATAAAAAACCTTTCATCTGCAACGAGTCGGAAACCTTACCAAGTCTCCAAGTTGGTAAACCGATATCTTACTAATTGACCCTGTTTAATTTGGTTCACGTATTGTTTTCGCCCCTCGTGGAAAGGAATGCTGAAAAATATTGAAAAAACCAAAAAATGCTGAAAATTCCAAATTTTAACAGTTTTTCACTATTCTTCAACATTTTTCAGCATTTTCAGTATTCTTTTCCACGAGGGGATACTTGTTTTACAAAACGAAATGTTTCATTGTTGGAGGGTCGGAAGGAGGGGTAAAGTGAAATGAATGAAAGGTGAATGAGCGAGCGCGTAAAAGTAGAATTATAATGTTAATTTTACCTGCTCGGATATAAGAGCTCCCCCACTGCCAGGCGACCAATCGCGGCGGCGGTCTGGAACAAAACTGCGATTTCAATCTATGAGCGGATTCCCCGGCGTAACTTATCGACTCGTAAATTGCATTTTCCCCCAGCGGGGATCTGGTTTGGATTTCCGGCGGGCCAGTGACGTGTAACGCGAATTTCGTGTCGCTGGGCATTTCGCGACGCACGCCGTTTATTATGTTGTAAGCGACGCATCTGTAGATCCCCTCGTCCGACCATTTGATGTTCCGCAACTGCAGCTTTCTTCGGTTCTGACCGGAATGCTCAATGGTCTGCATGATGTCACCTTGCAAATGCATCCATCGGTAATAAGGAGGTGGGTTCGCCTCGAACTCGGGACACTCGAATGGCTCGATCAAACTGGCCCCTAACTGCGTCGTTTCTTCTACCTCGTCCGAAGGCGCCATTCCCGTCAACGGATTCAGCTTCAGCTTTGGTCCGTCTGAAATTTCACGGTTTCCACAAATAAAGTTTACGCGAGCCTTGCCGGCCAATTCAACTTTTGAATTTCTCACAAAACCCCTCAAAAAGGCATCCGGTAATTTTCGTCGAAAATTCTTCTCTCGACATCTGCTTCGTTGTGGAATTTAAATGTAATTTTTTATTTAGGAAAAATACGTTGCTAATAAAAGTTATTGAATTTTTTAATAGGTTTGTCTGACTGATATTTCTATTATCATTAGTTATTACCGTTTGTATTTACAGGCGAGCTTTTAGATTATCTATCTAGTAAATTCATAGCACGCCTAGGTAACAGCTGCTGCCAATATGATTACAATATAAAATGTTATTCTCGTATTTATTACATTGTCTTTACTCGCGTGCAATCTACTTATGCAGTATGTTTATTCATTATCCTCGCGAAACATGTACAAATGTAAAAGACGTTTTGAAATTTATTGTGAAAATTTGAATACACTGTATATAAATATTTCAAACTCTCATAAAATAAATAAGTTGTTGATCAGAAATTCCTTTCGATGAAATCTCCCCCGGCAAATGTTGCCTGGCAGAAAAGAAATTTTCTAGAAAATACTGGCGTTTCGTGAAGTGCCAAGTTCTTCAAATTTTTCATCATAATTTTTATTTCTTAATACACTTAAGGATATGTATTATTAAGGAGGTTTTGTCAATTGTGAGTTGGTCATCTAGTAACTTCACCTTAAGGTGCAATATCAGTCGTATTTCACTAGATTAGTGTAATTTTAATTATTTTCACAGAATAATTCAATTTTAAAAATATTCATTTTTATGATGATTACTCAACTTTTGGAAGTCGTTTTTTAAGTGGAAGAAAAAGCGGTTTCCAAAATTTGAGCTATATTACGTGATAAAAATGTTGTTTTTATACCCGTGCGGAAATAGAACGTCTGGACAGAAGCTGGATTATGTCTGGACATAATCTGGACATTATCGAGATAACTTCTGAACACTTCATCCGGACATCTGCTGGGTCAGATTTTCGGTGTGTAATGATAGGCATTCGTGTGGCTATAACAAGGATATCAAAGTGGGACCCTTATTGAGACCTAATTATAACCTTATAAGGAAATACTTATAGGAATGAATTTATGGAACCACATTAAATATTGATCAATAAATA
>JABFPN010004682.1:0-14611 GCA_022817305.1 Leptoteleia sp. ZL-2020 | reverse complement strand
CCCCCCCCCCACAATATTCAATCGTAATTAAATGATATTCAAATATTTCGCCGCAACTAAAGTTACATCGGGTGTCTTAAATAATTATCAATTAAGGACGATACAACTACGATAAAAGCGTGGCCCAATTTTGGAACGCTGCCAGCCTCGCTGTAGAGACTTTTAACGAGAACATAAACTGTCGTTTATCATTGCTCTGTCGCGATTTAAATCGAAAAGGACAAGCGGAAAAACAATTGCGAATCAAAATCTTTTCTTCGCAACGGTTTATTTCCTGCTTTTTTTCTTTTTTTTTTTTCGCAAACTGAACCGCTCTTAGCTGAAAATATGACTGGCAAAAGGTCATCCGCGTCTATCGTAACTTTTTACGCTGTGATGATAGAATTATCTGGCATAACGGGCGAAAAAGCACGTCCCTTTCGATTAAAAATGTTCAGTTCGAAATCGTACAATTTTTACTCTCTTTTGCTCAATTTATGATTTATTTAACTGCTATTTGTAAACGTTACAATTTCCATTCGGTCGAAGTGAAAGCAATTAAGCAAAGATAATTGAACGATAATGATGAAACGAAAATGATTGAATTAAAATGATTAAATGTCCTCAAACAAATCAAGATACTGAAATGAAATTGATTTAATCTACATTATTCGATTCTTGATGATTTAATGAAGATGGTTTACGTAAAAATAGCGACGGTTGATATTGAATGAGATTAGGCAAGTTTAATCAAGTTTTGATTTTATGTTCTTGAAATTGAGACAGATACCGATATTTGGGTAGATGTAGAATAAGATACCAATAATCTGAATGAAGATTAATTGAATAACAAAAAGAACTGTTCTATAATGCACAAGTTGATAATTATAATTTTTGAATTTTCTTTAAAAAATTTAATCTAAATCAATAATAATATAATAAAATTATTCAATTATTTGATTGTACCGAAAACTAGTAGTAAAAAATTTATTAATTTATTATTTAAAGCGTAATAAAAAATCAATACTTGAACATTGGCTTTAACAACTTTTAAAATTTTTTTTTATAATTTCAGGTATTAATATTGACGTCATAATTCTCGGTGAATTGATTAAAAATCAATTTCTAAGATTTGAAATAAGGATTGTTCATTGGATTCATTCGAATTATTAAATAGCATAATTCATTATTTAATTAATTATAGCTGTTTCTACTTAAAGTAATTCTATTTTTCAATTGTTATCTTTAGTACAAGATTAATCCAACTAAATTCATTCAAATTACTACAAACTACAAACAAATAAAGCGCCAGAAAATTTAACAAGTTGTTTTATAATTGCTATAAGAGAAATAAATGTCTTTATTTTGACCACCATATAATTGTACTTTAATACACGCAAGTATATTATTCCGATAATTTGATAGACAAAATACTTTATGTAAATATTAATGGCTACTAAATTTGTATACGAACGTTTCATAAATGTTGTTTCCGATAATTAAATTTTACTCGTTTCAAAGTTATTGAATTCACCAGCGGTTCCCCGAGTTAACAAATTTTTCCCACGTTAATATTCTACCGCCTTTCAAGCATATTTTTAAACTTTAAATACAAAGTAATTAGATGTTTGTTACCATTGCAAGTATAAATTGCGTTGATGGATGTGATTGAGTGTAAAGTTTGCAGGGCAAAGTTAAGTAAACGATTTATACCGAGCAGAATTTATTAACAAATAAGTTCAACCCGTCATTCTGTTAGTTAAGAGGAAAAAAAATTAGAAAAAAGAACAGTAAAATTTGCTATGTAAAAAGTTAATTTTTCTCGCCATAACTATAAAATGTTATATTCAGTTATCTAACTGTTGGTTAAAATAATCAACATTCTTGTTCACAAGAAGATTCGTTTTTATCATAATTACTTAAATTGATATGTTTTACTAACTTAAGATAGTAATATTTCAAGTTTTGCAAATATATAACCAGTTTACTAAGAATGTCAGTAAATTTTATTAATATTTTCTCTCCGTGTACATGACCAATGGTATAAAGGACCAGAAAATTGAAGTTTCTTTTTTTTCAATAATGTCCCTTTTTATATTCATTGATAAAATTGCAACACAGAGAGAAATAAACTTACAGTCTTATACGATTTAAGATATGCAAGATATGTGTGCAATATAAATGCCAATACATGTGTGGTATACATTTACTCTTTTACATGAATAATTTCGTTTTGATGTGCTGTTTGTGTCCAGCATTTTTCCAGCTCCGATGGTACTTTCGCATTTTTCAAAATATCAAAAACAGGGTATTGGGATATATGAAAACCGAGGAAAGCAAAGGCACGAAATAGCATAGGCGGCTTTTCAGGAACATGATTGGAAAATACTCATCGATCAGAGAATAAAACGTTGCCTTTATATGCATTGGATTTTACATTCGAAGTAGAACAAAAATGCGGAGGCTAAAGTCAATAGCGCATGTAAGCGCTTATAATTTGCTTTTTATTCAGCTGTCATCGTAAAGAAAACTTTGTTAAGTGATTTTACAAAAACTCTTTTCGTCTTTCTCGATCTTACATTAGTACAATTTTATATAATATTACACTCAACAATGGATATTTCAATGGTTAGAAATAATATCATATAAGTGTAATAATTTTTGTTCCAATTTTTTATGTACAATTATTTGAATCCCAACGGAGAGATACATACTCAACTTTACATGTACAATTTTTTACTTCGCTTACTCAATCAAATATCCTTATTACTGAGTACCTTTTCTTCGCCGAATCCTCATTGAGCAGTTTTAGCATTGATAAATTTATTATAATATCTGCATTGTTATTGCAACGTTTCATTATATTCGACATTTCAGTGTCACAGCAACACTGGACAACATTGCTGCAAGGTTGCACTGAATGTTGCATTTCATTGTTGCTTTCGACTCATTGTATATTTATAAAATTAAACAATTACTGTTGTATACTAATAAAAGTATAATAATTTGGATGTCATATGTCTGGAAAATAAATAATTATAATGATATTCTTGTTAAAAATCTTTCCTCAATTTACAAAAGTGACTTTTAATTAATAATTATTATCAACGCATTAAACAAAAACTTTTATGTAAGTAATTATTTCCCTTTGTGTTTTGCTTTTCTTTGTTGTTACTTTGCAAGCGTGTAATTTTCCAAAAACATGCCGAAAGAATTCACAGAAGTTTCCCGCCGGTTTTTAGCGGCTCATAAAAATGAGGGGAAAAACATCAACGCCAATGACTGTTGAATGCGAGTGCGACTTGTGTGCGATTACAATATTTTCATCGCGCACTATATGTATGCGAGACGCACGTCTAGAATAATATAATAATATTCTTATAAGATCACTGCTCCTCAAGAATAAATGGACCGGAGCTCTTTAGAGCGGCGTGCTTAATTTTCACAAAGCAACTACCCTACTACTTCTTCCGCGGTGCTACCCTAAAATGAAATACGACGAAACTTGCGAGAAATGATGAAGATTAACGCCAGTGTCGACAATGCGAGCGCGACGCACAAAGCTATTACATTTATGTACGCTACCGAATATATGAAAATTCATGGAAATAAAATTTATTATTACTTGCACTTATATTTTATAATAACTCGGGGGGGTGGGGGTATGTATGTAATTATATTATTGTAGTATGGTATAGTCTTAAAATAAAAATTAGAAAGAATGTGACAGAGGAATAGAACTTGTTACCTCACAAGTAAAAAGACAATCTCTAATATGAACGTGAGAGGTAACGAGTTCAATTCCTTATTTACGAAAAAAATGTCCAATCTTTTTTTACATTATACAATAAGAAATACTACTAATATACACAAAAAAAAGTTACAATAAAAATTATTAGAGTTTATAATAACACCGATGTAAAATAATTTCATGAAAATGTCCTACAATTTTTTACTATTACCGAATTTTATAAATCTCGTACCCTTTCGACCATTAATTTATTAAAATATCACTAAAACATATTTTACGCCAATGTCATTATAAAGTGTAATAATTTTTGTTGCAACATTTTTCCCCGTGCATCCTTCGAGTTATTATAAAATATAGTACCAAAAACAGTAATAAATTCCTTTCGGTGTATAACACACGCTTCGCCTACACATTATTGGTACACCAGATTATCTTCGTAATTTCGAGCTCTTAAATTTATAATTGAACAATGCGCGCGCGATTAACTTTCAGCTTTTCCCCTTCGCGCCGCAAAGTGTTGTTTGTTATTTTCGTTCTTCATATATCTCCCTGTCTCCTTTTCACAGAAGCACAATGTATAGATGTTGTAATTAAAACTCGTGTTCCGCAGTTTTACGATATTTAATCATGCAAGACTGCAGCGTTTAAGCGGAAATATTTTTTCATCAAAATGACGAAAAAGTGACGTTTATATCCCGGTTCAATTAAACTGCGACACAAGTGAAATCATAAAATTCGCGAATTGTAATCAATTTGTTTAACAAATTAGGATTTACTATTAGGACGTATGTCACCTAACATTTCGAAAGTTGTCGGGATATTTTGGAAAAGTACGATTATATATAAAATTTGTGCATCGACAATAAATTGTGATTATTATTAAGCTTTCGATAACAAAAGTTTATAGTATCGTTATTATTTTAAAAAATATTTAAACACAAAAAAGGAAATAATTTATACATCGTTTTTACATCATTTGTATATCCTTTGTATTTTCGTAGAAAGTTATTTCTATATGTATGGTAATTTTTCTATGTCATTTATAAATATTCAGAATACAAGAAATGCATTTAAATTTAAAGAAGGGATGCATAATGTATAAATAAAAGCATGACAATACAGAAGCGAATAATTAAGTCTAATACTATTCAGACTTATAAATTCACTTTTTAACGGAACAAGATGATATATGTATATATATTGTTATGCTATATATATATGTATATTAAATTAATATAACTCCGGCAGCGATTTCGCTCGATTTCCCTCAAACTAATCCTTTCTGAAATTCAAAGAGTTCGAGGCACTCGAGTGGCGATGACTGTACGGTAATTTTGAGACACAAAAACGCGCCCCTGTTTGTTTTATAAAGCCTGTGAGTATTGACCCGGCGAATAACGGGACTCCGTTTGTGCAATAATTACTGCAACTGTTCGCGTACCCATACGTGGTCATGATTGCTTTGTCATTGAAACACATTTGAATAATGACACAGCAATGATTAAATGTAGAGTCTATTTAGTTCATGGTTAGAAACACAATTATTTTACTTGAAATGCCATAAATATTTCCGCATTTCTCAACAATTTATTCTCCCCTTACAAAAATTCGCGTCACTTTTTGCACACCTATAAAATTTCGGGACAGAAAGTTTCAGTAAAAAAAAAGGGGGGGGAGGGGGAAAGACGTTAATTCGTTTATTAATTTTCGGTTTAGCAGCACAAATATAATTTTCTATGTTTAATTTGCATACTCCCCATTATGCACTTTTAAAACTTGCAAAAGCTCGCTCAATTATTTAATACAATTTGCTGGGAATTATTTCACTGTACAAATAAGAGAATCGCATTTGGCAGAAACGCGAAAGGAATAACGATCTAAACCTCCAATCAACTTGGTTAAAATATTAGCACTGCGAGAAAGACGTTGATTTACAGAATTTGCGAAATCATAATTTCATACGGACTATGATAATTTTTCATATAAACTGTTTATTTAGACATTAAACATTATTTTTGTAATAATCATGTTGCATAATAATTTTCTTGAACTCTAAATAAAAAAAAAGTCCAGAAACCGTTAAATCAATTTTGCGGCGAAATTTTTATACTACGTTAACTATTGTCAACAGGTCATGGTGATGCGTTTGTATATAACAATCTTTAACAGTATACGACATCCTATGCGTAGATGAATCGTAAATTGCCGTTGAATAAATATTTTACTTCACTTGTCGTAGCAGTTAAATAGTATGAGAAAGGTGTTCCGGTATAGAATTTGTAGTTACATCATTATTTTCTAATTATGTAAATTTAATTGCAATTTTTGTATGTTACTTCTTCCTTTTTTTTTTTTTTTACTTTTTGTATTTATCTTGTTATTTTATTTTATTACTTTTTTTTGGCAATTTTGTTGGGTTTGCTGAAATATCATATGTAAAGTATCGAAGTATAAATCGAACTCAATAAATTTCATTTCGCGAAAATCAGCGTGATATTAATCGTAGCTTATTTTGTTTGTTTTATCGTCAATAATATTTATTTATTCCGCAATTTTTTTTTTTTTTTTATAATGATCAGTTTCATATTTCTTGGATGAATTATTTACCGAATACGTGGAAAGTTTTATCGGCCAAAGTATATATTTCAGAGCTATTTATGTAAACTTGAGTTATAGATGTATAGAAAAAAAATGTTTCATTCATGAAGTGATATTTTTCACGAAAATATGAATTGAAAATAAAAATACTCTTTTAACAATAAAATTGATTGAAAGAGAGTTATTTTAACGGACTTTTTTGTTCGAGGTTTAAAAGTATATTCATATGTTTCGAAATGATCGTCGGTCCTACACACAGAAAAGTGTCAACGAGTGATTCGTTTATCTGTCACGATGGAGTCGTGTGGCAAGAAATTTTTATATGAAAAAATAATACCGCTGACAAGTGAACGGGTTGCTCCCGAGCCAACTATTTGTATATAGCGCGCCAATCAGCCTTTTATAACACACAACTGCGATACATTAATCACACTCACAAAAATGTTTATTTAAGAGTAATAGAATATTCTTATATTAAATAGGATTTCCATTCATTATATGGACAAAGCGAAAATTCTATTTATAATAAGAATAAATTATTCTTAGAAAACATATATTTATATAAAGAATTATTTCCATTTATATTAAATAGATTTGTTTTAGAGAAAAGAATAAAATAGATTTAGTTTAAGAATATTCAACAGATGATAACTGAATATTCTTATTTTTAATAGATTTTCTGTTAGTTTTAATAAGAACATTTTCTTTGTACAGGTTTCTTAACGCAAGCATATTTTTTTATCTTAATGAATACATTTCCTAATTATTGTATATGATATGCCTAACAGTTTGTTGATTCATTTTCATGATTCATAGCACTTCCCTGATTGGAATCATAGTTTACCGAAATTGGTACTGATTTAATGTAGGAACAATTAAATCGAATAATATGATAACGAACGTCTTCACCTGATAACTATTGTCGTTACGACAGAATTATACGATTTTGAATTATGATTTATTTCTATAGTTATTGGAAACATTAGATTATAAATTGTCATAATTTTGTTCATATATCGATTTATTTTATAAATAATATTATTAAATTATTTGAGAATGTACCATAACAATATATTATGACTGTGATTAGGATAATTAGCTATGAATAAAGTTCTTGGTAATTAGCAAAATAATCCTATGCATGTAAACATTGTTGTTAAAATGTTTCGTTAAAGTTCGAAAGTTGTCAAGAACAGAAAGAAATATCATTTTGGAGAAGTTTCTTTCGCTTGAAAAACAGATTTTATTAATTTGAAAAATTTATACGTTATTATTGTTAGTCTTTTAAATATTATCGCAGTGTCAAATAACGAATTTTTAATCAAGGTAAAGTCAAAATTAATGAAAACGCATTACGGAAAATTTCCCAAGATGTAGCACGGGGTGCAAAATAAATTATTCGTTGAATCCAAAATCTTGTCTGAGCGTCAGACTATTAGTTACTAGTGGTATAAAGCTTTCATACGTTCGCCTTAACTGTTAAGTATTAATCTCTCCCAGTATTTTCTTTAATCGCGTTACTAAAAAAGGTGTCTACGAAAATGACCGCTTAATTTCTTCTGAATAAAGTATTGTAACCTGCAATTAATCAGCTTTACATCCAACTAAAGTACAAATAAAAACAAGAATATCGATTTAAACGTATGAATGCTTTGCGAATTCAAAGAATTGTTTACAAAATTCCGTCTTGTGTTGTAAGCAGATGTAAACGAACTTTACATCTACTTATTTCAAAAGACCAGTTTGTTAATAAATTATTAGACGGGGCGTTAAAGACTAGACAGTGTAAAGCCAGTTTTAAATTATGAATTAAATATGTCGGAAATGAACGCTCTGCCAGTATTACTTGAATTTTTTATTCGAATAATCCTACAACTGTTATATATATATATATATGTACGCATTTAAGTTCTTATCTTAATTGCAATGTTCAAATCAAATTATTTTCTAATTCATACAGGACCATATAAATCTCAATGATCATATATGTTTATATACGAACATATATGTAAATCCAAAGACTGTTGCTATAAGGTTATATGTATTGAATTTAAGAAAAAAATGTATTAAGACCATAAAACCTTGTTAAGCTTAAAATTTATAATACCAAATCAAAGGTGGACAGCAAAAGAAGAGGGAAGCCAGATGAAAGTAAAAACAATATCGTAACAGAAATGATTCTCTGAAAAAGTTAAACTTGAATCTACCAACTGTGCGACTTGAAGCAGACACGTATTGAGAGAACGCAGTTGGAAATGACATTTTGCCTTTACTCAAAGCTTCTAAGCTAGCTTTATGGCACGAAGTCGAATCAGAGACCATCACTTTCAGACAACCATGTTCATTTAAGAATTCTATTTCTTATTCGCGATAAAAATTTTCTCGTTTTTGCATTTTCTTTAAACCTGAAAAGAGTAATCTTTGATTGGTTTTTATTCACTAAGATTATTCATATCGCAGTATTCTTTCAAGGTCACCGTTTTACGGCACATATTAAAATTTGAATGTGTTAAAATGGTGAGATCATCGGTACATAAAAGTATTAATAGACCCACATCTTTATCGCTACTAAATCCATATAAACCCTTAAATCTAGAATACTATTCGACGCCTGACAGGTAGAATATATGAAGAACGAAATTAAAAATTTTCCTGTTAGAAACTGAAATTATATGACCCGTAATAATATAATTAGTGAAGAAAGGAATCGAAAAAAACCTTAGAAGTAAAAAAAAAAAAATATTACAAACCATTTTTTTACACAAATATAAATTTCATATGTTTACCATAAACTTGTTTTAAAGTCCAAAAAGAGTATTGTTACAAGTGCAAGTATTATATTCAAAAATCTACTATAAATATCTTTATATACGTTACGATACCCTTTTCAATAAATGAATGTGGGACCACCCAATGTATATAACTAATATATAGTCTCAGTAGAAGTGATCCACTATGAATTCAGTTTGATGTTTGGTCACTGTGTGCATACTAATTTATTAGCTTTGCATTGTATATACGTAGTACATTCGTTACATAAACATTTTAGTTATACTGTTTATAATCTCAATTAATCCATATTTTAAGAGAATCAATTTATTGATACAAATCATTTTAGTTAAAGCAACCAATATTACAAATTTTTATATAAAATTACTTTTTACATTTTTTAATAAGAATAAAACGACATTCAAAGATATTTTTTGAGTAATTAATCAAACTTTTCAATTATCGTTTTAGATATCAATTTAAGACAGAGAAAAAGTTATTTTATTTTATCAATTAATTAATCTTTGCATGGAAAAATTAATAATAAAATTAAAATAATTTCCAACTTTAATTACCGTTATATAAATGAACTAATTAATAAATTATATGTAAAATTAATTTCCCAATTATATTACAAAGTTATTTATTACATAAATATTCAGTACAAATTTTAGCATAACTTTTGTATTTAAAGTTTAGATTATATTGCAAATTTATTGCGGAATAATTTATACGATAATACCGGCAAAACGAAATTTAATGAAATCAAAATTTATTTACAAAGTAAATCAACTTGTAATCATGCAATTGCTCTTGCGCTCGTCTTATAATGGAAATTATCACTACTTACGTATAATTAATACACTACAAGCGAATAATGTTTAAAACGTCCTATAATCTAATTGCAATCCTACACATGTACGATATATGCAGATACGTAGAATTCATAATCGAGCACTGTGAATATTAGGCCCGCAGCTATTTATTATTTTAAAATCCATACGTTAGAGATAAAATATATTATAAATTAAACTAAACTTAAAATACAATATTAATAAAAATAAATATTTATTAAATTTTATACGTATGTCAATAAAAGGATTCTCGTTTTTTTCATTATATTAAATTTTAAATTTTGTTGCAAAGATACGGCAACTTTAAACATGTCATAGAAATTGCAATACCTTTATAAAATAATATTGCAAAATTATTTGTAAGTAACACAATTTCAAATACGTTATCCGATGAAATTATTTCATTTCAAATATTCTAAGTTATATTTCCGATTGGTTTTAACCGAACATATTCTATTTTTACATTTGTATGCAATCTTATTATATCATATTATTGCTTGCATTTACTGTCTTTGATATTCATCAAGGTGTAGTTGAAAACATAAATAAATTTTGTTGTGTCCTCTATAATATGATCTATTACTTAGTTTCCCTGAAAGTTTATGAATGTAAAATGGTGCATAAAATCAACATTCGATTTACCATTCAAGAAGGAAAAGCAATTTCCCTCCACAGAATCAATTTATTACAAACCTTTCGAATTGATTGTGTCATTTACAGATAACCTTTACTATTGTGCACTTGCATTCAAAACAATTTGTTCGTGAAAAAAGACCGCTATTTTTCTTCAATTTATTGCTGAATTCAAATTTTAGGTTATGCAAACTGAGAATACTAACAGACACTATAAAACTGAAAAATTATGTCTTGATCGCATGTATTGACAGCGATAAGTTTTAATATAAAAAGAATTATAAATCAGATTTCATTATAATTAAATAATTTTAAGTTGGAATTATATTAATATAATATTACTTTCAACGTTTTTGTTTCTGTATATGAATGAAATAAAAGCATTTTTAAACATTGCAAACCAAGTCGAGCCTCAGTAACAAGTTTTTATTTCGATGCCGAAAACATTCCTTTCTAATTTATCAAAAAGCATAAAGTAATCGATATCTGCATTGCAGCGAGAGGTGCGTTACAAGCTATCACTTTAATCATATTAATAAATGCGTTATCTATTTGTGATCTTACAAACAAAAAAAAAAAAAAAACAATAAATAAATGAAACTCGCGAACTTTCGGTGGTGGTGATAACGCAATCGGATTTTTACTTTGAAACTTGCTGACTGCGAAGTGAGTGATTTCCGAAACTAAACTATTTCCATTAAAACTGTTTTACTGAGTTGACGAAAACTGACGCAATGAAAAAGTAACACAATTCGAAATAAAAAATTCTGAATTTTGAATTATAAACAAAAAATTATATTAGCAAATTTGCGGCAATTTTTCTCGTCAATGTACAATGAAAATAATTTTACGGTATTAGATCATTCGTGGATGAAAAAATAAAAAAAAAAAGAAAGAAAGAAAGAAGAAGAAATTGTTAATTACTATCTTGTATTAATAATTTTATTATATCCTGATAAACTTTTACAGATGAAATTTACGCTGATTTTTAAAAACTACTAGGAAATCTACAAGAGCATAAAATATCTGACTAAGTCCTGATCGCAATTTCCGTTCGTTCTTTGATTAGATTTTGATCAGATCTCCTATTCTTCAAAGTTGGGTCGGAGGAGTATAATCTAATTTGTCGTTGGAAAATAAAAAATGCAAATTTTGTCGACTAACATTGAATCCTGTATATAAATTAAGAACATTTCTTTTTAGTTGAAAAATTATAATAATTATATTAACCATATGCTGTTCCATTCATTGTGAATGGTAATTAAAGAATGAAAAAAAGCACAGAAATAATTCAAAGACTAATCATCGATCAATTTATCAAACCGTAATTGTCATCGATAATGAATTATTCATAATTAATGACCGATAATTTTGGCATACATAATTATGAATTTCCACAAAAACTTCATCGTTTCTCATCACACATTGTTAATAATAATTAACAGAATTAAATAAAAGAAATGTTTGGTATTCTCCATAAATTATATTATGTTTATAATCCAATCCTTTTATTATGACTTACGATCCAATTTATAAATTAATACAATTATCCACAAAAAATTAAATAATTAATTAATTAAACAGCAACAAAAATTGCTAAATCAAACAAATTTATTAGGTTATTTTAACAAGGTTAAATTAACGAAATATTATCGTTAAATAAACATATCAATTTAAAATATATTTGGTCCATTTAACAAATTTTTCCTCTGCCTGTGTATGAAGTGTTTTATTTTGTCTCTAAAAATATATCAAATTATTCGAAACCCCCTCAATATTGCAATCAATAAACATTTGTTTTATATTTAAATGAAGGAATATCAAAAAATTATAAAAAAAAGTCGTTCAAGGAATATCGTGTAATTTTCTAATTGTATCATTATAATTAAATCTAATATCTACTTCAAAATTCACTGGTAACATTATTACTAAAATGTTTCATAAACAAAATTAACTAGTAACAAAACATTGATCCATAGGAGCAATAACTATTTTCAAGTGAAATAAAAAAAAAAGAAAGAAATGTTTAATTTTTAATCGCCAAGAAATTTCGATGTTAAAAGTAAACAGTTCAGCAGTAAAAAATGATATTAGGGCAATTGGCTCTGCCAATGTTAAACGAGTAGTCACACCACACCGGAGGGGACTAAACAGCGGTTAAACACGCCGACGAGGCGCACGAAATATCGCTATCTCAAAAGCTCGTTTTTACTCATCGGTTAAACGAGACGCGACCTATTTACTTCTGGCGACATCTTACCGAGACTTCCCTTTTATTTTTACCAGATGTTCTGGATCGATGAAAACCGTTCTTGGACGGAACCTGGAAAATCTCTTCTTGGTCGCTGACTATAATAATCAAGTTGTCAAGCAAAAATTAATCCCTTGAAGGATTCCTCATTTTCCTTACAGCATCGCGCCACGATTTACCTTCTTATCTCTTTAAAAGACCGCACCGAAGCAAATTTATGATGGCCTGCTGAAAGTGGACTTTTTTTATTCCCCTTTCTTCCGCTTTTTTTCCCTTCCCTTTTTTTTTCGTATTCGCCACTAAATAAATCAGTCAGATATCAGCTCGAGAAGAAAAATCCTTACCCTATTATTATTTCTCTGCTTCTAATTAGATTCCTTTTAATTTCTTTGTCTCTTTCAGTTTACGACTTTTGTGTTTTCTTCTTTTGTTGTCTTTTCGAGGTCTCCACGCAAATTGTTTTCGTAATTATATTCGAATCTTTTTTACAGCTATTCTGCAAAAGTGAATGCATTAAAAAGTCGTTGAATCAAATTTCAATCCATTCTAGTTTTATTGTCTGTTTCTCGTTGCATACGTATACTGACAAATAACTACCGACGAAAACGGTAGTATCTGTATGGTTATAAATATGTTAGATATGATAGAGAAAAAAGTTGATTTGCACAAAATAATAATTTTTTGTATTCCTATTCAGACTTTAGACAAGTCCAGGTATAATTAATCAGAATATTTTATCGAGAAAATTATATTGCCCTGCGCGATACCAGATCAAGTCACCTGATCAGAACCAGTTATAGTTAAGACATGGACTGGGGTCATATTTCGACCTGATCATAATTTCTACTAAGGTTTGTTCATTAGAGGGACGTTATCAGTTGAAAATCTACAGTTAATATTAGTACAGCGGAAATTCGCATTTCACTTCGATGGTTTGTCAACAGTGTTCGCTAGCTTAGTATCAAGCTTGGCACGTTCGTTAACGATCAAATAACGATCAACCAACAATACAATTTTCTACCCTTGAATCTTTTCAAGTAATAAATTGAGCCTTTTGAACTAATAAAACAAATTAATACTTTCTAAATGTTTTTGTATCATTGTTTGCTATTTGCAAAAATGTATATACATATAAGTATTATGTATCTTTAAAAAATATTTTATATCTTTATTTATAGTACTTAAATTTCATCACTTTAAATAATAGTAATAATAATAATTATAATTATAATTATAAAATTTTTCAGTACATTGGTCCTTACATTTAAGAACAGTTCAGTACGCTTGAATAAATTCATTTTTATCTCAGTCGACGTTATTTTGATCTTCCAAATGACGGTCTTGTTCATTGAGCTAAGCTGCATTATCCAAAAGAAAAGGAAAAAAAACAAAGCAATAAAAACGGAAATTTAATAACTAGCACTGAACGACTTTGCGAACAATTACAGAATCAATTCGAGATAGGTTTTATAGTTAAAATCGTAGCTAATTAAATACTTATACTTTTCTCTTCTTTTTTACTTTTTTTGTTTACCTTTTTCTACTCGTCTTCTTGTTTTGTAAACAAGAATCAAACAGCGTTACGTGAGCGGACAAATTAACACAAACTTTTTGCTAAAATAATCTTAGTCAATAGTAAGGACAATTTTCGAACATACACTGAGAGAAATATATGAGTATATTTTACTAAGTGTTTTCGTAAAGTTGTGATATATTATCTTTCTTTTAAATAAATAATATTAGTATTTATTTAAAAGAAAGATAATATATCACAAC